>JAVQKC010155590.1:0-18168 GCA_036025475.1 Philypnodon macrostomus
CGTGTTTGGATTGTCGTGCGCTCGTCATATTAAACTCGTGCGCTCGTATTAATAACTCGAGGCCTCGTATTATTTATTTATTTATCCATGCCCTTTTATGTCCTCTCCCGGGCTCCGTAGCCAATGGATTTGAGTCACACACATATACTAGTCACAAAACATTAGGAGTAATTGACATTGGGGTAAAATGTGTGGAAAATATAAAAAGCCTACCATTTATCTAAGACCGGGTGATAGTATTTATTATATTTTCTATGTTCAGAATGTTTATTATGGAAGTCCCTAACTTTGGCGACTAGAATATGTTCAAGACAATCCTGCAAACGCTTTGTTCATCCAAGAAGTCAGAGGCTGTTTTTGTTATACAATAGAAAGAAAACATTATGTCAAATTCTGAATACACAAAACCGGTGGGCTACAGCAGCAGACGACCACCGGGTGCCAGCGAGGGTGTATTGATATATTGATATATTTCAGTACCTGGTGCCTGGGTTTGGCTAAACTCTAGTGTAGTCTGAGTTGCTCTGAGCTGCCCCTTCATAGATCCAGATGTAGACGCTGATATACTCTCTGAGCCTTGAGAGCTTTGAGTTTCAACAAACATCGGGGTCATGACTGTACTCCTGAAGCGCCAGTTTGAGTCTATCACATAATCCTAAAAAAAAAAAAAACTATTATAAATGGCATCTTAACTATGGTTTTGCACCCTTCATTTAAAAGAGAAATGTATATAGAATTACTTTTTGGTGTGCATTCCTCCTATAGTTTTGAAGTATAACATTGCCTGAATACATGTAAAGAATGCAAGAAATATAGACTTGTCTCATGGTACTGACCTAGTGTTTAACTACAAAAACACTACAGTTGCATTATCACACTGACTGCATGAAGCTTTTTATCAAGGTAAAAAGTGACATTGTTCCGGTTCAAACCAAGGTCATAGTAAATATTAAACTGACCTGGAAAGTGCACTCAGACAGTGGATACTCAAACATGTTTCTTTCAAAGTCTGGGCTCTGGCTCGTCATCTCCAGCAGCAGGTTGGTGGCCAAACTTAAGAAACGCCTTTCAATCCGAGTGGTGTACAATGAACTTAGGACCATTGTCATTCGCTCGAAGGTTGGCGTGGGAAGACGCTTCTCTTGACTCCAGAAGTTACGAACATAAAGCCTGCAAGTAAGACACATGGTTTCTCTCTAGTTCTTTCCAGCAGAGTGCCTAGTTATATCTGAAGTGTGTTACATACTGGAGACCATGGTGTTCTTCAGCCAGGCCCTGGAGTAATGTTTCTTTAGCTCCATTTAAAACCTCCAGTGAAGTGTTGTCAGCCATGCTCTCTTCATCACTGGTGGATAGATATCATCAAATACATCAACAAAAATGCTCTATTCAACAAGCGGGATATGACATTTTTGCACACTGGTTACTGTGACGAGTGATCTTAACTTAATCGTAACAAGTAACTAGCTAGGAAACTTGTAGTCATTTGTTTTGTGTGTAGAAGTCAAAGTGATTACTGACACAAACTCAGTGTATAATAAACAAGCAGCTAATATTTTCAGCATCAAAAAGGCCACTCCATAAACTAGTTAAAAAATACAATATAAAATCCAGGAGGATGATCAGTTTGAGTGAACTTGATCATAGAATAGGGTCAGAAAACCCTTTTTAAGGATTATTTTTCTACAGTGTTAAAGATGAATTTAAATACATACAGTATAACGTCATTAAGACTAACCTGTAGTTGTCTTGGATCCACATGAGAATATCGTACATCCTCTCTCGACAGACCGGTGACGGATGAGACACAAACATGGTCACGGCTCCCAGCAGCTCCTGAAGCTCCACTGGACCCAGCACGGCCAAGATCTTATGAATGATGTCCAGACACACTCTCTGTCTCGCTTCATCTCTTAGTTTAGAAAATTATATTAGCACAAAAAAAGTTGCATTTTTGGCCAATTAACCTTGGTTCTATAAAATATGGTTAACACCAAGAATAGCTAACAACTCGTTAATGGATACTGAATTAATACTGATGTTTATAGCTTTGTATTGTATTGTATTGCATTACCTGAGCTATTATTGTATTACATGGGCTCAATAATGGCGTTCATTAATGTTAAAGTAATTTTTAACTATAAAACATGCACTAATTTATTATTATTATTATTATTATTATTATTATTATTATGTTCATATACAGTGGTAGCATATTTTAATGAAAACACAAAAAATATAATTTCTAACTTGAAAAAAATCAAAGGTGATTGAATTGTTTAGCTCTTGGTGCTCACCTGTGAGCCATCATCTGAATGAATCCCGTGGTCTTCAGCTGCATGAATATCTCTGGTATCACATCTGCACGGCTCAGCACACACTCCAGACAGTTTGTTTTTAAAATCCCATGTAGTTTCGGCAGCAGGTAAAACACAAAATTCACAAACCTGGAAAAAAAGAGATTGATTCCCATTCTCCAACTTTCCATTTCAAACACCACCTACAAGTACCATTTATTGGACTTAAATGAACCTAAATCATTACTAATCCAGGTCAAAACCATCGCCATCTCTTGTGTATTGAGGTTTGCTCACTTCATATGTGCTGTATATGTCCGTTTATTGTGTTGTTAGTAAAGGTCATCTGAAGTGTCACTTTCACTATCACCCTGCTCCTGCAATGTTACATTTGAGGCACTCTGGATGATCAGAAAACTTTTTATTGGCTCTTGTTTATCAAGAATTCTTTTTTTTAGATGACAATGTGTTCCTTTAACATATTAAACTGCATTATGTCCACTGGAAAGAGCCCAGGTACCACCAATAAAACCAGTGCCACTGCTTCAAAGCATCTACAGTGCTTTACACAGACATCGAAACTGAACTCACCGGTCCATGAACGGAGGGAAGTGCTTTGAGACTCTGTTCACACAAATGATAAACTTGTCATTCATTTCTTTTTTCTTCAAACTTGTGATCTTTGTGGCAGCTAGTTCAAGGAGCCCACGATGTTGCTAAGAGTGACATAGATACAGAATATATTCACACATTTAGAAATACTCGTGTAGGCACTGTATATTCAAACTCACGTCGTCTCGTTCGGTCATATTCTTCAGAATCAGCCCAATAATCTCTGCAGCAGCGGAGTAGACTTCTTTGTACCGAACAAAAGTAACGTTGTTGGCGAGAGAATGGATATATCTAAATAAAATGGGGGGTAAAGAAAGTGGGATAACATAATGAAATAAAATAGTTCTAAAACATGTCCAAACCAGTACATAATCCAGAACTTAACCCAGGTCCAAACCAGTTCTAAATCAGAATTTACCCGGGTCTAATTGAGGGTTAAACTACGACTACCCAAACTTATAAACAAGCCCAAGGACCCTCAGTGGTCCCTATACCACAGTTTGAAAACCGTACATTAACTATGACATTTTTAGGTCCAAAAGTCAAGGAAGGATTAGTAAGTAGCTGAATAAAACCTTGATCTTGTAAATGCTAAATGATCTGATACTTACTTGTCATAGTCAATGCCACAGGAAGCATCATAAGCGGGGAGATTATTGGCCAAGATGATCCCCAGCAGCTGAAGACCGACTGAATTGTCTTTAGTGTTTGGGTCCGTGCCACAAAATCGGTCGTAAATCAAACTAGAACAAAGGAAATAAGTATTAGCAACAGAGGTGGGTAGAGTAGCCAATAATGTTACTCAAGTAAGAGTATTGTTATTTCAAAATAGTGTTACTCAAGTAAAAGTAAAAAGTACTCATTCACATAATTCCTCGAGAGAGAGTAAAAAATGACTGGTGAAAAAAACTACTCTACTCCTGAGTAACTGTTTGAGCGTAATGTCAGATTATTTGTTTCATTTTGTGCTAATCTGGCCAAAAAAGATAATATTTTAGATAATAAACAGATTTTGATATTTTCAAAAGATAAACTAAAAACGTAAATAATATTTCCAAA
Source organism: Philypnodon macrostomus (assembly GCA_036025475.1). Classification (NCBI taxonomy): domain Eukaryota; kingdom Metazoa; phylum Chordata; class Actinopteri; order Gobiiformes; family Eleotridae; genus Philypnodon; species Philypnodon macrostomus. The sequence continues at coordinate 3,969 of JAVQKC010155590.1, forward strand.
AATTAAGGCACAAGGAACAAAATTTCAAAAAATTTGACATTTTTCACATAAAGCTGGTCTTACATGACACACAGAGTTGGTAAAAGTACTCTTACTCTTTCTAGATTTCCAAGAGTAAAGTTACTTTAAAATATTATTACTCAAGTAAAAGTAAAAAAAAGTATTGTGCAGGAAAGATACTCTATGGAGTACAATTTATTTAAAAAGTTACCCAAGTAAATGTAACTGAAGAAATGTAACTGAGTACTAACCACCTCTGATTAGCGAAAGCACGTGCCAAAGTACCTGTAGGGAACATGGAGACTGTCTTTCCAACATTCAACCAGAGTCCTGATGATCTCAAGGTTGTGGCGAAAAACTGCTCTCTTTGAGTTAAAGCTGTTTTTCATCAGAAACTCCAACAGACGGTTTGCCAACACTTCATCTCGGGGGTTACCCTGAAATGAGAATAATCATGATTTTGTGGGTTGCTCTTACTTATTTATGCATATGTTTTACCCTTTGTAATTTTGCTCTATTTGTGACACGGTCTAACACAGTGGTTGTCAGGTTTTTCCCATCACTTTAACCATTGGCCTAAATTAGGACAACACCAGGTCTAACCAAGCTTAAACCAACATATACTGAGTGTTAACCCCGTGCCCCTAACATTTACCATAGCAGGAAGTGGATACTAGTTTTCGAGGGGAAGTTCATCTTTTAAAAGTGACCTGTAGTGAGGGTAATTGACTAAATATTTATAAATGAAATGGGAAACATGTTATCTTTAGTATTAAATTAGTGCATTAATAACCTTAGGACTGGCCACACTGGTCCAAGAGAGCACAGTGACGACAATATCCACGACCATGAAGTGGATGCCTTCTCCTCCGTTCTTTTCAGATACAGCCAGCTGAAGAAGAGGTCCCAACCACTGTTTTGCATAAGGTCTAAACACCTAAAAAACATTATTTTCACCATATAAACAATATCATATAAATGGAGAGCAGTGGAAAATAGAGGCCCCTTTACCTCCTCTGAGTTGATGATCAGTTTGGAGATAAAAAGTCGGATGTTCAAAGGTGTTGCAGGGTTGGCCAGTTTCCCATGCAGAAACTTCATCCATGGTGGAAGATCAGTCGGTATTTTTCCCTGTTGGCAAAGAAAACATTACATGAATCACCTTTTAGATAATTACATTGGAATAACTTAACGAAAATCAGACGGAAAAGCCACAAACCTGTTCTACTTTAGGCGTGATGTTGTTTCTTTGCATGTGTCTGATGAGGGCTGTCATGGCCGTCATACATTCATGCTGATTAAGCTCGTCCATTTCTAAGTCCACCATTGCATCTTGGGAGGCAGCTGTCTCCTCTGTCTCCTACATGAAGAAGATAATAGATTACAATATCTGATTTCAAAGTATTGGCCAATAAAATCCATATAAAATCCATCAACCTTGGTATATGGAATAATACAATTAGGCAATGATTATACGTGAAAAATGTATCTGCTTTTCAGAACAGAAACATCTTAATACAAAGGAAGTATACAAAGAATATGAACTTTATCATGACAGTATTTACAAATGTAACCATGTATATAAAGCTACATTCACTCTGCACCAACTAATACACTCATCCCATTGACTCAGAAGCTTTTATTGAACAAAGAAGGATGCATAGTTCCGCTGTAAATGATTAGGGCCAATGTATTTAATGTCTTTGTGGCATCATTCTCAATACAAATACACTAATTAAAAGAAACTATAAAAATTGTAATAAAACTCATACTTTTTTTGTGACCGTTCGCCTGCGTCCCTCTGGGTTTTGGGAGCTGTAGGAGAAGCTCTGGACTCCGGTTGAGAAATCGAACTGGCTCATCTCTTCGCTCAGACTGCTGTCGGACATGTAGGACTGGGAGGACAGATACACTGGGGCTTCTGCGAAATAACAATAATATGTAGCAGGGTTTTATTTTCAGCTTTACAAAATGGATACCGTTTATGATATGATTATTAATACCTCCGCTGTCTTCATTCGCCTCTTTTCGAATCATGATGTACTTCTTTTTTCTCTCGAGTGGCAACTACAACAGCAGAGATCATCATTTTACATGATCTAAAATTCTCTTCCTTTGTTTCTGGAGGTGCTGCCACTACAAAAAGGATAATTTGCCTGTATTTGTAGACTTGTGTTATACAACCAAAAAAACGAAAAGACTAAGTGTTAATAAAAAATAATAATAATGGGTTAGATTGACATTTTGAGTCCATTATTCATTCACACCACAATCACACACTGGTGGAGACGGAAGTGTGGCTGCTATGGTGCGCCGCCCCCACCGCCGCCCACCGCCGCCCACCAATCACACAACCACATTCATACATAGGCAATGTGTATTAAGTGTCTTGCCCAGGGACACGACAGCATGCGCTCAGACGGGGACTCGAACCGACGAGCACCTACCCACTGCACCACTGCCGCCCCAAACACAAAAAAAATACAAACCTCAATTTCAATCGGAAAGTTGTAGGTCCTTGTAACGTCGATTATATTTTCCAGAATAAACTGATTCTAGAAAAAAAAACAAAAAAAAACAAGAATTAACACAACTCTTGTAAATTATCTGCCATATTAAAACAATGAAGAATTGTTGCTACCTTCTCTGGCTTCTCGCTGAAGAGAAAGCCCTGGTAGAATTTGGGCTCACTGAAGCTGCAGCTGATGACGGCGATGGCGCAGTTATAAGCAGCACAGTGAAAGTGCCTCCGGAGCTCCAGCAACTGAGTCTCACCCGCCATGTTCTCAGTAAAGGACTCAAAACAAGACCTGGACAATTCACAGAAGAAAAAGGCTGGCTATGGGTCTAGGTGAGTCACAACCTGGACAGTGGACAGTTGGTCACAGGCCCCAGACACAGAGACATACACAAACCGACAACTATTCACTCTCATGTTCCTTCACTAGGGGCAATTTAGAGAAATCCATTCACCAAACACATGAATGAAGACGGTGGGAAGAACCAACAATAACATGTGGAGGTAATGCAGACTCATGAGATACAGAAATGTGATATAGTCAGTATGATGGTGCTTGCTCGGTCTTACTTGATCAAGACCTTGGACAGCTCGTTGCCCTCTGTTCTGTCGGTGCGGCAGTAAGCCTGGTTGATGCGAGAGTCCTTGGAGTAAACGTCTTCTTTGGGAAGTCGAGAGTAAAGCAGCTCCATCAGTTTGTAACAACCCATTTTCTTCAACAATTGGACTTCGAACGTAGTTTCACTCGACTGTAAAAAAAATTTAAAATCTTCATGACACTTGATTTTAGAACAACGCTGAAAAATTACAATACTAAGATACCAATCAAAAGTAATATCCGGCAAATGAGATACTAGTTTGAAAGATACTAACTGACATCTTCACTTAAAAAGTTAAACCTCACCCAGTAAATAGTGTTAATCTGCTACATTATAAATAGTATATCAAATAAATCTCAAACAGACCTTAGTGAAGCGGCCAAGCAGTAGAGTGATTATGTCTGAAACATTTGCCACAAAGAAGTCATTCAGGGTCTGGTTTCTGCAGTGAGAAGCCAGAGGCAGCAGGACTCTCTCAGTCATGGCCTGAAGCATTGAGTTTGAGGGCACATCTCCGATATGAATTACACCATAAATGGCACATAGAAGCTCCAGCTGACGGCCTTTGGTAGCTCTATAAACAGCAAAACATAGCAATTAGTATGGTAAAATAAAATAATAATACAATTCAATATTTCTTATTATTAAGGGTTGACATTCCCACATTTATATATTAGTGGCAATATAGAATCACTGAACGTGTCTCTGGGAGGAAGCTGGAGGGAACCCACAGTAACACAGGGAGGACATGCAGGCACTTTATTCAGCCTTCCCGAGGATCAAACGAGAACCTCCACTCCACAGTGACCTCAATAAGTATAGATTTAAAAATTCTACTCACCTTTCAGCGATTCGTTGGAAGCTGGTTTGAAATTGCTCCTCCATGATGTGCTTTTTGTCTCGACACAAAATACCTGCCATCAGATTCAACAGCAAAGGACTGTGGGAAAGCTCCAGGGCATCTAGTAACTAGAAATAATAGTAAAAAAATATATATATTGCAATTTTTGACAGTCAAAGGCACTAATCATTCACTTCAACAGTCACATACTGGTGGTGAAGCTACTTTTATAAATCACAGCTGCCACGAGGTAGACATAGACGTGTCAATGCTCTGGCCTCTCGACCACATCCCAACACAAGTCACACAAACACATTCATAAATACACAATGTTAGGCTTACCTTGCGTATACAGTCCATGTAGTTGTTGCGATGAAGGGAACCTTTGGCAAACTCGTCAGACTGCATTGGAAAATGTGAGGCCACCAGTGCATCCAGGGCTTTCTGTAATTCAGCCAATGGCCCGTCTGGGATAGTGGTGAAGAAGGGCAGCACTAACAAGGCTTGACTCTAGATTGACAGAGTACAGTACAGCGTTGCAAATAAAAAAGGTAAATACAGACTTTATAGCCACTTAAAAACCCGACGACACTCATAGAGGAACTGCCATTACTAACTTTATCTGACAGTATTTTCAGTATTACCTTGAGATTTAGTGGAAGAGTCATGTCAACCAGGAGCATAGTAAAAGTAGAAAACACTGGTCGGAAAGCTTCGTGGTTAATTGTGGAGCAGACAGAGGAGTCCATCTGTTGAATAAAGTGTAGCATCAGATACATAATTAAATATAGACTGTATGACAAATATACCGATCAGCCATAACATTATGACCACTGACAAGAGAAGTGAATACCACAGATTATCTCTGAATCATGGCACCTAGGGAGTGTGATATATTAGGCGGAAAGTGAACCTGGAAAAATGGGCAGGCATAAGAAAAGCGTGGTCTGACTGCTTTAGATAAAAATGCCAAATCTACTTAAATATTAATTATAATAACATCTATAAATTAAATTTGGCCACTCTTTAGGTGACAGGTAAATTTATATTGAAATTGATATTTTTTATGTGATGTGCAATCCAATTTGTTAGCAGATCCTAGAAGCTCAGAGGTTAAGAAGAAGGTTTTCTAAAAGATTGAATTTTTAGGGAGGTACTTTTAGGCAGATACTTTAAACCAGTGGATTTAAAATACAATAATGTTACCTGTAGGAGCTTGGAGAGCAACATAAGGGTAGCAGTCTTGCTTTCTGAGGAGGCCGAGTGTCCGTCCCACCAAGAACGCAGACTGTCCCAACGGCTAAGCACCTCATCGGCCAGCTGTTTACCCTGAGTCTTTCTCACTGAGCGCTCCCTAAAACTGTGGCCCAGCATCCCGTTCAACAACATACTGACCTGCGAATACAAGCAGAGGTAAACAAAGTGCAAAATATTAGGTACACAGAGTCAAAACGTGGAATGACGACAATGGATAGCGTCAAGAATGAAAACATCAAAAGGTACAGTTCATGTTCGATGTTTTAGAGATGTCAGTGAGATGGTTTGGACATGTACAGAGGAGCAATATAGAAGAAGATTAAAGTTGACTAACAGGAGACACGGTTGACTTAGTGTGAGAGAATAGGATGTAGATGAAGGCAGATTTGCAGTGGACACCAGCAAATAAGTGTAGGAGAAAACCATTGAAAGCTTATATACACAAATTTGAAAAGACTAAAAGAATATTTACTACCATGGTGGTATTTTCAGATGCTGCCTTCATGAGTCGAGGGACAGTGGTTTTGAGACTTCTCAGTAGCTCAGCGTTGATGGTTGTTTGGAAAAGGCTGTAGAAATACTCTCCGTGAGAAAAGTTCAAGAAGTTGTAGCTGTGGCTTCCAGATATCGGCACCGAAAGCATGATGGTGTTAAGCAACAGGTCCACCAACTGCTCACTCTGTGAAGATAAATATAATAGGCTTGTCTTTCAAAATGCAGATATAACTGGTTTGAAAACATGATCAAAAATTCAAACCACTCATTCTTTTCAGTTTAAGTTCGGACCAGTGGTTCTCAAACGTTTCTCAAGGACAACATGAGCATAAACCAGGACTAAACTAGGTAAAGAATTAGACGTAAATCAAGACTAAGCCAGCTAAACTAAGCAAAGTTAAAACCAGATCTGACTAAACCAGGTCAAGTCTCACTTCCAGAGCCTTGAATTGCTAAGGACTCCTGAGTGCCACTAGAAAAAGCCCAAGTGCCCCCATTGGTCAACGTACCACAGTTTGAGAAACACCATTTTAGACATTGTTTAAATAATGTTCAACAATGAATGAAAAATCAGTGAGGATTTTTTTTATAATCAAATGAGCACCAATCCAAATAAGCATTGTTTGGTCATTACATTTTCTTTATGTTGACCACTGATATTTGCTTCTCATCTCTCATTGGTTTTAAAGCTTAGTTTCAGTTAAACACTGCTTACATTTATCTTAGCTTTGACATTTATTGAAACTCAAAAGTGCCTGTCTTACCTGTTGACTTAGAGAAAAGCTCAGTTGAAGCAGCCCATCAGCGAGTCTCTTTGTGTTAACATCCAAAGATGGAAGAGCACTCCTGTCTTCACCAGGTGCAATACCCTTGTAAACAGTCATAAGAAGCTTGGACCCGATGGACTTGGCATAAGCTATATCCTGGACATGAATATAAAGTTGTTATAGGGTTAGTTTTTATTCAAAGTGATCATACATTTCTAAAGTCATTACCTGGCTGTGGAGTATTGAGTTGAGCAAACCCGCTTTGTGGATTTGTTTGCAGGAAAAGAGAACCATTTCCATTTTGTCTTGGTGTTTGAGCGTGTCTGAATTGTAGAAGTTCACGGCACATAAATCCTCCACACTAAAAAAAACAAGAAATAGGATTAATGTGGGTGTTGCTAATAAAGATTGTAATATTATTTTGAAGTAACAGTACTTATACTCGAGTAAAACTTTGAGAGTACTTTTACCCTCCTGTGTGTTTTAGCTTTACGTTGTGAAAAATGCTGTGGACATGTTGTTCCTTAATTTTCTAAAATATAATTTACTTTTTTAGTTTATCTTTTGAAAAAAATGATTATTATTTTATTATTTTTTTCCCCAATTACAACAAAATTAAACAAATAATCTGACATTACGTTTAAACATTTACCTCAGTTTCTTCACCCAGTACTTTTCTACTCTTACTCGAGTAATTATGTGAATGAGTACTTTTGAACATAAACCAATAAACAAATATAAATACTGGTCATCATTTCGATAAATAATCATCAATATCACCCAGTCCTAATATGAATATGCCATACCTTTTCCCAGATATTTTAGTTCTTAAGCTGCTCTCCACTTGACTACGGTACGGTGAGGCCTGAAGAGCTTTGAGCAGAGGCACACACACTTCGGGCAGGTTGTTCATGACCTCAACGTCCGCCATGTTGAATCCCACCGTTGAAGGTTCACACAAGACCAACGCTGTCAGCTCAAAGAAGATAGGGCTGAAAAGGTCTTTCTCAAGAGCCTGGGAAAATAAAGAAATTAGACTAAGTAGTTCTCAAAGATTGCACACCAAATATCGCCTCCAAATTTTTGATTAGACATGTGCATTATTGGACTAAAAGGAGCCTAAATTAGGTCTATCCTCGGTCCTAACCTAGGAATAAAACAGGGATTAAGTAAGAAAAATGCATTGTCAAAACAAGGGTCTATACTGGGACAAAAGTAGGACTAAACTAGTTATGAACCAAGTATAGATCTAAACCTTGACTTGACCGGGTTACGAGTATTCAATTACAATTTAACCAATTCTAAACCAGGACTAAGCCAAATTTTCACCCATCAAGTTTCAAGTTTACTTATTTACCAAGACATTGATTTGTAATAGAATTGATAAAATCTCCACAACATTAAGACTTGCAAAATAAGACTGGGAAACTAAATCTGCAAAAACACTAGTGACACCTGCCCAACTGACTGTACTAGCCAAAATGTTGTAGCTAAGATAAAAACGTCATCATTACCTTCCAAAACTCCTGATCCCCTTTGACAAGGATCATGGTGGTGAACTCCAGCAGTCTCACGATGATGGTGCACTTGCTGTAGTTGTACTGGTCCACCTCTCTTGGGCTAAAGTGAGATGTTTTTTCACCGATTGAGAAACAACTCTCCGCTACGGCCAGGTCATGGGTCGCCAGATCAGACAAGAAGAAACCTACGGACTTCAGGAAGCTGGACTTGTCTTTTGAAGCTAGAACAAAAAGCTCAATGTATATATACACAAACAAAACTCAATTAAGTCAATGTGATGGCTAAAATACTTCTGTGTACTGAGGCAGCGCTATTCTCCAAAACTGTAGAGGTAAAATATGACCACTAAGCAGAAGGTTGGCAGTTGAATTCCCACCTGAGCAAGACACTTCACCCATCTTGTTTATGTATCGAATATGTTAGTGATTGTCATGGTGTGTTTAGTGTTAGTCAGAAAGGCTGGCAGTTGCCACTTTTTGGCTGCCACATGTCTGTTAATTTGCCCAAGGACAGCTGTGGCTAGAGAGAAAACTTACCACCAATAGACAAATAGTCAGAGTGAATGTCTAGAATGTCTGATGGTTCAGAACAGCCCTATATAAATCTAATGCATCACTTACCAAGCATGTGGTGAGGTCTTATGATATGCAGGTTGATAAAGGTGTTGTAGCAATCCAGGGCAGCCAGCAGCAGGTCTATCCACTGCAGAGTGGCCCGGACGCTGAAGGGGCTGGTCAGGTCTCTGAGAGTGGGCTGAGAGAGCAGTCCTCCTCCCTCAAAACGAGACACCAAAAACTCCTCACTATGCTTCTTCAGCATACCATCCAACCACTGAGACGGTGAGTTCTTTTCTGAAATGTTTAAGAAATAACAAAAACCAGTAGAACGAAAACAGGTTTTTTTTGTTTTTTTTGTGTCATATAGATTTTATATATACATAATACCAATAAATAAAGGATTTTTAATACAGCTTCTATGTTTGCTCCAGCCCTAATGTTGCAAGCAGCATGTTACTGTCCTATATTGTTTTAGCAGTACCTGGGAGAAGAGGCACAAACTCATAGAAGAGCTCCATACATTTGTGACGGCATTCGGTTTGAGGTCGACCACATTGCTCAAGAAGCCACAACACGACATGAGACAGACATAACTTCTCATCAGGTGGAAAACCCCTGAAGGGAAAAGAGATGGACTGATCAATACTAAATAGGTTATAGAACTGTGCCTATGTCGGGGGCTTCAGTTAGCTGTAGGAGTCATTGCTTAGTCCTGGTTAAGGCACATTCAATTCAGGTTTTAACACAGTTTAGCACTGGTTTAGACATTGACTAGCCCTAGTTCAGATATAGTTTATTCCTGGTACAGTCCCTGCATTATCCTTACTTTGTAAACACTGTAAAAATACAAATGCAAACCTCGGGATACGTCTCTTAGTGTTGTGCTGATTAAGGTTAGGTGCCTTATATTTGATGACTCTTTTCAGATGGTCAATAGAGCTGCAGCATTGTTGTATGGTACCTAGTCATGCAAAAATGGTTGATTATTTCTCAATGTGGAAATAATAATAAATACAGGATCAGAATATAATTACCCAAAGAGCGTTCGTCAGAGTGTGCAAGAGCCAGACTTTCAACAAATATGACAAGAATTTCAAAGACGAACTGCTCGACCAAAGAGTTCTCCTCCCTGAAAATAGAAAAATATTCACGTTATATTCATGAAAAAAACATTAATTGCCAACAGAAACAAAACTAGGTCTGAGCCATTACCTGAACAGTCTGTAGATGCTGTTAAAGGCCAAAGCAGCTCCAAGTCTTTTGAAGCCACTGGGATGAAGGGCCAGACTGTAGATTCTCTTAAATAGTGACTTCATGTTTGTAGGACTCTTCTCCTGTTGTTTAGGCGTAGTTTGTTTAATCGACCACTTCACAAACTCTTCAATACAACGGCCGCAAAAATCCCTGAGAGTGCTGTCCATTGGGTCAACCACTCCGTCCTGGAAAATACATATTATAACTCGGTAGGTAGCAGTATACAATGTGTATGTGATGGTATGAAATAAAACGTTTTTACCAGAATGGCCTCCAGAACTGCAACAGTGTCCTGGCTCTCAAACTTTTTGTTGTTTGTAAACCAATGAATGAGCTGCATCACAAGTGGTTCAAAGAGCTGCCTGGTCACCTGAGAAGGAAATGAATGCACACATTTACTGAGAGTTAAAGAATTGGTCTCTTTAATGAGATACTGTTTGGTGTTTTCGGAGCTCCCCCTACGTTTATAGAGAGAAGCACTCCCATAATACTCAAAAAGACTGCAAACGATAAAGACTGTATCATAGTGGTACTTAACGCATTTAACAGCATCCCATCAGTTTAGCATTTTTCTATTTCTCTCACAATTTAATAAAGGCCTCAAATAATATAATCAATTTCTGTTTCTTGTGAGACCTGACCAGAGACTTCCTGGGACAGAAAAACCAGGTTGGCTTACTCATTCTTGCAAGGGGCAGGTGAAGGAAGCTTTATTCATCCCAACTCATTTCAGCAATCACATTCACTCCAAGACAGTTTTATAAGATACAAATGGGCTCTAATAGAAAATAATGCTCAAACCTGGTCGACGTCGCAGGCCAGTCGCAGTAACACAGGGAACAGCCTCTTGTGCAGTTTGTACATTGGAGGCAAAGTGTTCTCTCCTTCTGCCATTTGAGCACTTTTCCCGACCATGTAGATCACTAGTGTGTGCAGCAGTTCACAGGCGGCTACCTGTTTCGCGGGTTACATCATACACAAAATGATGACGTTATTATTGTACGAGTCAAAACTATTAGAACTCTCACTTTCATCCAAAATGTAAGCCTCTAGAGTCTCAGCTCAAGAATACCTTGGTTTGCCGGTCACTTGTGGATAGAGCAAGTTCACTGATGCGAGGCAAGAATGGGTCCAGATAAATGACAGGTTTCATGTCAGAAAACGGCACTGCGAAGTTCAGCCTCTTCTCTGAGTCCCAGGCCACAAACTTCTTCATCATTTCTTCAGATGAGACAACTAGTGGTCAGAAAGCATAGAAATCTGTGATTAACAATGTATTACTAATGAAAAAAATAGACCATGTTAAAAGGGACCCTATACAACTTTTCACTGTTTTGGTAGAATTTCTCCTTCTACAGCTTCAGGGAATAGCACTGTCCACAGAATATAGACTTTTTTATATAGACTCATAAAGCTACTGTTCAACACAAAAACACCAGGTCTGCGTCAGCTCTCTCTGTAAAAGCCTGTTTAAAAGCAATTTGACCCAAGACTTTTAGGGGCATTCATCCTTACAAGGAAGCTTCGTTCACCCCGCAACAAGTCATTTAGGATCACACTGACCCTGAAGTTTTGTTACGGTAAAAAGTTGCCTAGTGCCGCTTTAAATTCGTACCTGTGACAAGATTTCTGTTAAGTTTTCCGCCCAAGTGACCAAGCAGCTTAACCACCCGGAGCCTCACTGTAACAAGAGGGGCTTCTTCCTGCATTCAAAATATATGTATGTATGTATATACATGTTGGGTAAAATGACGTTATATAGTTCTTAATACTCAATATCACTTTTGAGATTTAAAAGTATTCTGGTTATTTTTTACCAAAGCAAGTTGGTTGGATTTCTTGAGCAGCCTTCTCATTACCCTGCTGTACCCTTTCTCACTTCTTGAAGACACAGTGGACATCACCTCCCAGCTGCTGTCATCATTGTCTAAAAATCAGAGTTAGCGTTTTAAGTTAATAAGGACTTGTCGCTGGATTTATGAGATTTTATTATAAACTTACGGTCACTGGAAGTAGTTTTGAGGTACCCGTCCAGAAGAGGGAGGATGCTCTGATAGCAGGGCTGCATAGTCTCCAAAGGAATATAAGTGGACCAGTCCTCAAGAGCATCCAGGGCAGCGTTAGCCAAAGGAACATGGCTTAGACCTAGCCTGAGAGCCATCTAAGTGAAAAATGTATTTGATGTTATTGTATCTGACCATATATAGGCCTCTATAACAAAAACATATGCTTATTCCTGTTAGGAGCTGTGGGTGTCTGGAAACTACACATAGACATACACGGACAGACAACCACTTTCACATTTATTCACTATGTGGGAATTCAAATTCAACACAATGTCTTTGGACAGTTGAAGAAATATGGACAAAACCCATGGTAATATAGAGATTGTGTGTTGACCGGCCAGTAGATTAACTTACTCTTGCTGAGAACCAGAAGAGCCAGCCACTCATGCACCCCACAATGTGAAATCTCACCTCTAGAGCGGGGCAGTAGGCCTTGATGTCCAGAGCGACAATGTTGTGATGGATCGACAAGACAAACGTCAAACAGGAGGCCATCAGTTCGTCTTTGTACTGCTTAATTTTTACACAAACCTGGCAACAACAATAAAGTCAGGTTTACTACACAAATAATAAACATGTGATATTCTTTTTATTGAAAACCTACCTCTTTTCCAAACTTTGAGAAAAGAGCAAAACAGGCACTTTTCACTGAATGACCTTTAGAAGGTTCTACTCCCTGTAAAAGACACACAATTAAACTATTAAACTTTCACTCATTCATTGCATCTATGAGCCTTTGGCAGGTGGACAGTGGCCAGTCATTTACAAGGCTAACTCAGAGAACCATTCACTCACACGTTCAATCCATATGGGTAATTTAGATTAACCAACACATGCATGACTTTGGACAGTGGTAGAACTCCCAGCTACTCAGAGAGAACCCACTGTAATGCGGGGAGGACATGTAGACTCCATTCAGAAAAACTGTAGTTGACCAGCCCAGCCAAAGAAAGAGAAAACTTTACCTGGTAATATTTTATTCTCTTGGCGATCTTCATTGTGACCGAGAGCAGCTTATAGAAGCCGCTAACGAGAGGGTTTCTGATTGAGTGGAGGATAAGTTCATGGCTTAACGGATACATCCACGACTCAAAATACTCAACATGTTTAGTCAGCAACAGCTCACTACAAAAAAAATAGGACAGTAAATAATCTTGAGTATTTATTAGTACCTATAAATGATCTCTGGTGAACGTTCAGTGTATTTTACCTGCAGAAGTCGACCAGGTTGATAAAAGCAGTGAAGTCTTTGACCTTATTGGGCAAAAGGTGAGCTGTTGGATCGGAGGATGGCAGAGCGTGGGCCACATCTTCAGCACCCTAAGGGACAGCAAATATATTTCAAAATAACAACTTACCATCAATGTGTTACTAAAATCAAACTGTCTATTAATGTAAAAACACACCTCTTCTCCTGATGTGACTTTTTGAACAGACAGGTCCAGTTTTTCCACAATGCGAAGGATGGATTTCACAAATTCATCGTAGATAAGACGACTCAAAGATCCAAGAGCAGCGTTTTGGCTTTCGAAAGCACCGTCCAAAAACCCTGAATCCTGTAAAAGAGAGAAAAATAGACAGGATTAATAGAACTCAATGCACTATTTTCTTCCTTTTGTCTGCTTTGGTGATGTCTGAGCAGATTATGTGTTAAGTTATCTCTTCTAAAAATTACAATATAAACAATCACATCTACCTTAAGCTGATCACAGTCCAGCAGGGTTTTGTACAGAGTGAGGTAGTTTTGACTCGAAGGAACTTTCCAATTTCCAGTGCGGACCTGAGTCGACTCAGAGGCAGCATTTTCACCTCCTTTATCCTGAAATATGAAAAATAGGAAAGTTATTATAAGTATATTATTTTTTAAATTCTATGTAGAATACTGTACATCAGTTTGAGCTCACCTCAAGCAGGATGGGTTTGGAGCAGACACGAATTAAACCCTGGTGAACTGCAAACAAAAGACCAGTAATACGGTTTCATATAAACCAGTCAGGCATAACTTTAGATAAAGAGATAATTGGTTATACAGTGGTCATAAAGTAATGCCTGGTTGTGTACATGTAACATTCTACTGATGCCCACAATACATCACAATCCTATTGAACCTACCCACGGAGCTTATAAAACTCCATAGCACAGGTCCTTTGGAGGCCATGGCCACCAGTACTTTGAGAATAGCTCTGCAACAAGTCGTCTGCATCCTCTCACTGTACTGAGGGAAACTCTCTATCTGCACCACCAGGAGGCGCTCTAGCAAAGGAGTGTACACCTCTGGGATCTGAAAAAAAAAAAAAATATATATATATATATATATATATATAT
>JAVQKC010155604.1:0-15997 GCA_036025475.1 Philypnodon macrostomus
TGAACGAGGTTGAAAGTTATTGTGAATACGCCCATTAACGTTTGAACAATGTTGAGAGTTATTGTGAATACACCATTAACGTTTGAACAATGTTGAGAGTTATTGTGAATACACCATTAAAGTTTGAACAATGTTGAGAGTTATTATGAACGCATTTAATAAAGTTTGACTGACTGATTTGTCTGAATTATAATCCAATGCGCCCTATAGTGCGGAAAATACGGTATGTACACTACTGCTTTAGTTCTGGTTTAGGTCCAAATTAGTCTTCAATTTGGTCTAGATTTAGTTCTTGGTCCTTGTTTGTTTGTTTGTTTATTTTGGATCCACATTTAGCTGCACCAATGCTGCCAATATTCCTACAGTGGTCCACGCAGATCATTTTTACAAACTCATCTTTAAAAAACAACATGGCAGATCAGATAATACATGAAAACACATTATTTACTGTTGTGTCGTGTGTTCACAGCCTGAATCCTCCATTGTTTGTAGTTTTAAAACCAATTTTCCTTTCAGTGTGTATAACATTTGTAGGCATTGAATTCCACAGTTGCATGGCACAAAATCACACTTGTTTTCTGGATATTAGTTCTAACTTCTCGCAAGATGTGTCTCCCTTTTTGTAGCATGTCTAGTTGAATATAAATGTTTATTTTGAGATACATTTTGAAGGTTTTCTGGTAAAAACAATATTTAAGTAGCGTGTGTGTGACATTCATTTACACACTTATATATATTTATATACTATATTAACATAAAGATTCAAGATTCAAAGATTCAAGATTCAAAGATTCAAAGATTCAATATAACATAAGATAAGCTGTTTTGTTGCCATCGCACAAAGTCTAACGAAATGTAAATGTCTCAAGTAAACAGTGCCAGTCTATAGTGGTATGACTTGCATATGGACATAGATAAAAGCTGTTTTTGAGTCCAGCTTGTTAGGCTCCTGTACCTTTTCCCGAGGACAGGAGGGCAAACAGGTCATGTCCTGGGTTAGCCCTGTTGAGACATCTGGAGTTCACAGTTTCTTACTTATTACAGGGACAGCCAATAATTGTTTTCTGCTGAATAGATGACTTTGTGCAGGGCTTTTATTGTCAGCAGTAGATGTATCGTTATCCATTAAATGTGTAGTCTGTAAGTCTCCTAAAATAAGAAAAAGTGACTAATAAATAAATAAAAAATGCTTAAAATGTAGTTGCCTGTATTCTATAGAGGCCAGAGGAGGGACTAAAGTAAAACTCTACTACTATTGGTCAAAGTGTTAACCCAGAGTCTGATCTGATGTGTCTGTAGAGGCAAGGGGAGGGACTAAAGTAAAAATAATAATAATAGATTACCTACTTTACATCATAGAACAGGGTCAGATAAAGCACTTTTTCCAACAGTGTTTTTTATTTAAGAAACTTACGGACTACACCTTTAAGAAGTCTTCATATTTACCTCTCTTCACCTCTTCAGGCCTTCTTCATCCTTTTACATCTACAAAGTCCCCTCAAAACCATCATAAAGTTTGATCAAACGCCCCGGTCTGTGGTTTTGACAGCTTGCGTACAGAGTGAATTACCATCATTTTGCCAAAGTGGTCATTTCTCTAACTTATGGCACCGGTATACTCCCCAGAAGGCAGCAGAATGGAGATGGATGTGGAGGTAATGGTCGATCAGGTAGTGCTCCACATTAAGGACTGCTTAGAGGGGAATATATCTACTCCGCTACAGCAAATGATAAGGTCACATGGAGACAAAATGAAAGTGTTTGAGCTTGAGATTAGTCTACTTAGATAGTTACTTCTGTTACCAAGAAGCCACTGTAGTTCAATATAGAATAGAATATTAGAATGTCAAACCAAGATTTTATTTCAGTATGCAAAATGTATCAATGCAACATTATACCAGTCACAAAAAGTTAAGAACATTGGACTTTTGAGAACCTCTGACAGCATTATAACCCATTATTAAAGCCTGGCTCTCTACCTTGTGCTGTGATATGACTTAATGAACCCTTTATCACATTTATCTGAAAGTCTAATATTGTTTTTTTTGTGACTACTATATATGATCAAAGGATGTTTACTTTTATAGACTGACAGTAAATCCTAGTCCTCGTGCAAGAGGTTTCTGTCTCCAGGGAGGTGCAGACCAATGGTGTAGTGCAGGGGTGCCTATAGTGGGGGCCGAAAGTCAAAGTTAGCCCACCAAGCTCTTTGATTTGGCCCGCCAGGATGTCCCAGAATTTATGGATACGAAGCCAAATTATTGAATGATATAGGCTGAATGTCCAGATTCCCCGTTCAGCTCAGAGTTGGCCGAAAGGTTGGCTACATTAAATTAATAGATTTGATAGGGAAAATAGGAAGAAAAAAAAATACTAGATAAGGGTCAAAAACAATTGTTTAATTTTTTTATTATGTTTAGACAACGATCTTAGGCCACATGAATAGGAATGTTGACTTTTTTATGAACCTTTTTGAGGGGAGGACCCCCAAAACCCCATAAATATTCATAATGAAACTGTAAGGGCTTCAATTATTGAAACATTGACATTTCATCTCATTAACTGCAATGCATTTGGCCCACGGACTAGTAATACATTTGTACTCTGGCCCCCCGAGGGAAAAAGTTTGGGAACCCTTGGTATAATGTATTTTAGAAGCTCTGGATGTGAATATGTTAACAGAATAACCCTTAGACAATATGGCTCCTCTTTGAAAGTTCTGTTGTTTTATGTAACAGTAAATCACATTATACAAATACATTATTATTTTTCATACACAATGGAAGGGAAAGGCATATGAAGGGTATGACTTGTATTTTGTTTTTTGTGATAGCATACGCTCACAAATCTATAAACGCTGAGAAATGTTAATTACAATATCACTAACAAGCAAACAACAATAAAACCCCAACTGCTCCAATCAAAATGATTTTATATTGTTTATCAGCCTCAATTAGTCCCATGATTAATCAGACAATTAAACAGGCAATTATTTAATCTAAGCCATTTTTGGGAAAGTGGAATCCTGTGATTTCCAAATAAAGAAAATGGCTTCATAAATATAACAATCTATTTTGAAGCATTTTACAGAAATAAACATTGCAATTTGGCATTGTGCACAGCCAGAGGTAACGACATGGAACCGGGAATCACTGGAAAATATTGTGTCAATTGCCTTTGTACATGCATGATAAAAAAGGGCCTAAACTGTTCCTACGTTAGACTTTGTTCTTTAGCGATATCTATGATTTAAAGTTATTGGCCAAAGAGTTTCTTTATCATTAAGTAGTTATCCTGGGTTGCTCCATTAACAATGTTAGCATTGGCTTTATTGATTTGCAAGGCCCCACAGCTAGTTAATTAGAAGGCGGTCATTGGCTAGATTTCCCAATAGACTTCCCCCACTAATTCACCACAAATCATACTCACATTCATTGACAAACAAGATGACATGGGGGTAAGCTTTTTGCTGCGAGACTTGCTGTTTACATGCAATTTAGAAATATATTAAGGGTAAAATGGTTTGTCGAAATAGTAAGGTTGTAAGTCGGATCACTAATCAAAAATAGAAGAGGTGTAAGGACAGGTGTCAGAAGGAACGAAACCCGAGGGACTAAAGCCCTGTCCACAAGGAGCCGTGTTTAGGCGTGTCCACTAAGGTATTTTATTGTTTTGGTGTTTCGTCCACACGGAGCCAGGGTGGAAAGATTTCAAAATGCCGCTTCCTTGTTTACGAGCAATACTGTGAAACTACATCGTTGTGGCCGATCCTCGTTCTTATAACCTGCTGCACTCTAACAATAACAGCAAACATGTGTGTCATGGCGCCACCAACGGGCCCGGCATACACACTACATTGTTTCAGTGGAGCTGCGTGAACCAGTGTGGACACATATATTTTTTTAAAACGATGCTGCCTTTAAGAGAGACATGTTTGAAACTCCGTGTGGACAAGGTCTTAGTTTATTTTTAGCTGATCAAAAAGCGAGGTTTAAAACTGTTTAGTCCATATATTTACAGTCTACCAGGTATATGGACGTTACATCTGCTAGCATTGTTCTACCACAGCCACACACAAACAATACAGATATATGGGTTGCAGTCACTAGGACAAAAAAGTAATGATTACATAATGTGCCAGTTGGTTTCTATGGTTACCAATGGCAGTCAATTAAGGTAAGTGAAAACAACACTAAATTCACAGCAAATGGCTACAATCTTATGATTTTCTTTTCTGGGGTCACTACAGCCAATCACCTCCCTCTTAAAATCCTTTAATTTGGCATGAAGGTTTTATGCCTGCAGGCGATGAGATGCAGAGGAGGTGTGAGTGTTAAATGTGCTACAGCAGGTGTGATCCAGGCAGCCTTTAACCATCTGCATCTCACTTCACCACCATCACCCCAGCCTCAGCTGGACCGCCTCTGGCACCAGCCGCCAGTTATTCCTGGAATATGGCTCAAGCACTAAAAGCACTCACATGTTGATAGATAGAGGTCACACTGGTCACACTTCCAAAGTGTTAATTGAATTTCTGACATAATCTGACCCGAATCTACAAAGATGCTCTCTTATTCTGCTCCAAAGGTGTGACCAAGAATAGTATAACGAATAGAAAGACTTCAATGCTAACTCAGGCTTAGTCTACACGGAGATAAAAACAGTGAAGATTCAAAAACATCTCTCGTAAAGACGGCCTCGTTTTAGAATATTTGTGTTCACGCAGCTCCACTGAAACGATGTATTGTGTATGACCGACCCGTTGGTGGCACTGTGACACTTCCGAAAACACTGGACAGCTCCATGTTTGTTGTTATTGTCAGACTGCAGCAGGTTATAAGAGCGAGGAGTTGCCACAATGATAATGTTTCAGTAAAAGAGAAGTATTGCTCGTAAAACAGGAACCGCTGAACCTGCATTTTTTACTCTGGGACCCAGTTTTAAAAAAATGTTGTTTTCATAGATGTAACGCCAAAATGATAGCGGATACATCTAAACTCATCTCAGTGTGGACAGGGCATTCATTATTATATGTAAAATATTTGTATATGTAATGTTTTTTTTGTTACGCATTGTGTTTTAATTGTCAGTATTTGCATGTGTGAAATGAATACAATGATCTACAAAATTCAAATCACAGTGAGAACTAAATGACAATACAATTGCTAACTACTGTAATAAATGAACAATTTAACAATGAACTAGACTTAATTTGAGCTGCTATCATTGTGTATGCGAAGTCATTTTGTGTCCCTATTATATTCCATGGTCCCAACTTTATCAAGCAAAGGAGAAGCATGCCAAAGGTAAAAGGGTTTCTTCAACATACATAGGCTAGATCATGGTTGTGGGAATGATCTGGGCCATGAAGTGGGGAAACCACAAAAATGAGAATATGATTTTTATGTATCAGCATGTGTATTTATTTCTCCAATTCAACCCAATGCTTTCAACTTTTACAATTTAGATTTTTTGTGCATCCTTTGTTAAAAAAAATGCGGACATCAGGAAAGCTTTGATATAATATAAAAAGCTGTTGAAAGGGCGGAGTCTTTTTTGCTTGATCAGTTATGAAGCATATAGTAAATAGTACATGAAGCTTATTGAGACATAATTATTGGGAGTCATTTCTACCCATATTTAATACAGAAACATATTATTATTAAATACAAAATAGAGAGAACAGCTACAGATAGAGCTGGTTTTGTTGGCAACGTTTGTATTTGCTGCCATGCTGTGAAATAAATGAAAACGTGAAGAAGCACTGGCATCTGCATTTATTAGCGCAATCATCAAAGACACGATGAATAACAAGAATACTGTTGCCTTTTGACCAAGCTTTCTACTGTACATCCAGGTCAGCAGACAGTTTATTAGCCAGTTTAAAATGTACATTATGTTTTACAGCTGTGTCATGGGTCAAATGAATCTTGGCTATATTTTTCTCTGACAAGACCATCATGAGACAGAAGGCTTTGCTGATATAAAGGGGTTAGCTGTACAAAGATGGGTCAATCACATTTGCTATATAGCGTGAGATGGGTTGAGACTGCAAACGTTCCCTTCCTCTTAATTAGAGCTTTTGTGCATAGTCTATTTTTTTAAATAATAACATCCAAGTCTTTATACGCCTCCACCAATAATGAGAGTGAGAGAGATGTCAGGTTAAAGTATTGGTGGTGCCTGCGTTTCTGTGTGAAGTAAATGAGGCTAATTTCAAAGCATTTCAAATCAATTAGAAACGAAAGAATCTCAGTTTGCAAAGCTGTTTTTGAAATCTGGGAGTTCAAAGTATAGAAGCAGACCCTAAATTACGCTCACTGGCCACATTATTAGGTAGCCCTTGTACCCAATAAAGAGGAATCCGGTGTGGTCTTCTGCTGCTGTAGTCCACCTGCTTCATGTTCAACTTTCAAGGGGTCATCTGCAGACCCTGATGTGACCAAACCATTCTCAGGCCCTTTGACTTTGACTAGATGTTGAAAGATTTTGTAAGAGTCCCATTGATTCATTAAGATCCTCTTCATTCAGAGGCTTGGTTTAAACTTCCACAGGTTTGACTGTAACATATGTGCACGCTCAAATATACTGGTCTACCTCTAATATTGCCACTGAGTGTATGTGTAATGACTTTTACATATGTGTTGAAGCTTAGGGTGAAATCACTGACCTCATCCAGATTCATACAGCAGTGTACGCTCTGAGGTCGGAGGGCCAGCTACAGCTCATGGTCCCTGTGGCTGGACCCAAACTGTGGAACGCCCTGACCCTCCATGTCAAAACAACCCCCACACTGGAGGGTTTTAAGTCCTGTCTTAAGACTTACTTTTATTCTCTGGCTTTTAACTCAGCGTGAGTTCTGTGGTGCTCTGTGTATTTTTTTGCTTTTATATATTTTTACACTATTATTTTTATTGATTGTATTGAGCTTACCTGTTTAATGTCATTGATCTCTCTGTTTTATTATTATATTATTTTAATGAAGAACTGGTGACAAGTAAAGTATATTGCTTTTTATTGTTTATTTTATTTCATTCTGTGCAGCACTTTGGAAATGCCATGTGTTTGTAAAATGTAATATAAATAAATTGGATTGGATTGAAAGCCAAGATGAATTCTGGGAAGGCTGGTCATCTGCACCCATCTATAACAGGCTTTCAAATTGTATTTCTCATGCTTCAGTTGCAGGTAACATAATACATTATCTTTTATATCAGTTTAAATTCACTTCTGCAGCAGGTGATTGCTCTTATCGGTCTCCATTTTTGAGGAAATGGAACCTAAGTGGGACAAAATAGAGTAATGGCTTAGACCAGGAATTTATAGCATGGATTATACATTTTCCAACTTTCCACACAGCTAAACTGACTGTGTGTTGCCTTTTGTTAATATAATGATTAAAATTAGAAAGATATGAAGTATGTTTGTCTAGCCTGGCAAGCCAGACTCTTCTCTGTACCAGCTTTGAGTCTAGTGACTCACTCACGTAAATGTATTTCTCAGGCTGGGCAGACAAGCGCTGAGTAAACCAATCAGATTAGTGGCAGACACCAGCAAAGCAGCATTGTGCGGAACTGTGGATGTAAACAAATGGAGATACCAATAAGAAGATGAGTGGAAGTGTTAAATCAACGTGGCTTCAGTAAAAAGGAGATTCATGACCTGTGTGGTTCAGCGGTTAGGTCAGGCTGGTCCATTATGTGGGTGGGCTGAAATGCAGCTGATCATTTATGCAATTTTTATGTCTGTATAATGACACTTCAGCACTTTACTGTCTTTATGAACAGCAGTACTTTCAGTTTGCAGGTTTTGAGAGAGTTAGTTTGAGCTGCCAGTGGATTTCCTGATACAATATTTGAGGACTTGTTCTCATTAAAGTTTGATTCACTTATTTGAGCTCATGTCTAGTACAGTGGAGGCACAGAGGGCAGCACTGTCCTTGACTACAATACTAACTCCACTGCATACAAATAACCAGGATCGAGTAATACTCTTGAGATTCAGTGATTCACTAATGTATTATCTAGAGGTTTTGGTTGGTCTACACTGATTGTCAACACTGAATTAAAAGTTGCAAATACAGCCAAAAAATACAATTCAAGCATGTAATTATGAATTATTTGTGAAAGTTGTTCAAATCCACGTCATTGCATATAATGACTTACACCTTGACTTTTCAATGTACAATAACAGTCTTTGCTAAGTTCCTCTTTCTGTCCATTTGACCTCATCTGCCACTCTGTGTACAGGGTCAAGTAAAAGCCACTGAGTAATCCCACAGAAAAGCACGTATTCATGTGGAGGAATAACAAGCATGAACTGTTTTGAATTAAGGTCAGCTCAATGCTCCGCACAGTCCCCGTTGTATCTGCTGATGCTGTTCGTATGCAAAGCTCTCCTCTTTCAGGAAATTAAAAGAACAAAAAATAATTGAGAATAAAACACAGGGGCAAAGGTAAAAAAACATATTTCATACAATGTCACTTTCTTTGGCTAGATCAACGGTGCGTCAAGCCAAGATTGAGGTTCAGCATTTTCTGAATTCAAATTGTAAATGAATTCTCTATTAAATATGAGCATTGCAGTTCATTTTTATAAGCCAATACAAGCCCACTAAACCATATGCAAGAGACTATGCCACATACGTCTAGCAATCTGTTCATAATTATACAGTTCTGTGTGTCAAATGCTTCTCTATCACAAACAATTGCAACATTGACACGAAAAATCTGCCATTGTCTAGTCCAACTAGATTTAACTACTATAGACTATAGTCAATGTGAGTTGAGTATTTGTCTTTGAAAAATGCATATTTTGACTTGATCTTAATGTTACTTAAATATTTACATTATATTCCCTGCCTCCAGAGTAGCCATATAGAGGTCACACACAACACAAAATCACGTTGTCCATAATTACATGTGATTTAATTTAAAAACGCTTTAGAGAGTTACAGTAAGTGACTGCCTAAGGCCCATAGTTGCTGGGATAAGCTTCAGTCACTCCAAATAGAAGATCAATATATGAAAATGTGGTAATTACAAATATGAGAGAAGCATCTGTCGGACTGTACAGACATACCAGACATGTATGTACTGCTTTATACTCGGTTTAGCTCCATAAGTGCATGTGGAGGTGCAAGGTATTACATTCTCTGTTAGGAGCAGCCATGCCGTGAATGATGAATTTACCATGGGGAAGTAGCTCGGAAATTTGAAGGTGTCAAAATATATTATGTCTGTTTGTCTTTTCAGGTTTTGGTTGGAAGGATGTTGAATACAAATGTGCAATTTTAATTATCATATTGTCCAGGATATAATCTGTCTAAGGCTCATAGTTGGGGTAGGCTTCAGTCACCTGTACATTGGATGGGTTTGCATATAAACAGAAGCACTTTGTTTGGACAAGCTGCACTTTGGAAATAAAAAAAACTAAATCTAAGTCATTTAATACAATACATGCACGCCTTATTAACTATTATTTCCCTCCAGAATAACAACAATGCATTTCTAGCTTTGGCCAAACATGAACCCATTCTTTCTTTTCCTGCAGTCTTCACTCTGTTTACTGCTGTCACATGTCAGGTTCTTCAGCGATGTCAGCGTCTACGCCTCAGATATATGTCTCACCTGCAGAGCTCACCTGTGCTTATCTACTGTTCCCTCTCCTCCAGTCAGCATCCTCTCAGTCTGCACCAGTGTATGTGCTGCCCAATGCACTATTTCTGCTGATGGTATCCATATCCCACTAATCAGATTGCTCTAGTGTTGCCAACATTTACACCACTGTGCACATGTTTTAGACACATGTTTGGGTTTCAAAAACATGCTATGGTATTTAGTTCATCAATATTATCAGTTTTTAAAATGCAGTGAGACTTCAGAAGTAACATGTAAATCCAGTCTAGTGACCTAACTTCGCTTTGAAAGGTCTTCTGGGTGACACTGTGGTCCAGTGGTTAGCACTATTACCTCACAGCAAGAGGGTCCTGGGTTCAATCCCTGAACCTGGGCAGTTGGGGTGTTTCTGTGTGGAATTTACATGTTCTCCCCGTGTCTGTGTAGGTTTCTTCTGGTTTCCCCTACCACTAAAAACATGTATGAACTTAGGCATTTTTTATTTTTTTACAAAATCAGGTGGTGCATATTGAAGGTATTTTCTAAATGTATTGCTACTTTATGGAATCCCATTAAGTATATACTGTACATTTCAAACATTTGACACAGTACTCTGAAAAAGCTACTTTTTTTTCATTGCTCTCAAAGTTGATGTAATTGTTTGTCTAAAGTGATTGCTCACAGGGGGAGAGTTTGTATTTGTTGTGGCTAATTTACATCAATAGACCAATTCACATCGGAAAAGTATTACCCGCGGACCCTAATGTGATTTGTAATAGCAGCTGCTGAGGAGTTCTTTTTCCAATAAAAATCTGTTAGATTAAATCCCTACTGTGAACATGGCTTAGTAAACCACCCACAATATTACAGAGAAGGAAGGCACCATGGGCTATCAATGTATGTCAGCTAGGCTATTTTATATAGAGAGTTGGGTGAAGGCAAGAAGCAGTTCTGTTGGCAATATATGTTGTTTATTCCAGTATGTTATTGTAAATTAAAATATGATTGGAAACGAACACTGTCGCTCTCAGTCATTTATATAGTCTATGCTTTCTGTAGACTGAACTTGGCCTCAATTCAGAAACATATGCTGGGGAAGAACAATTGGAGGCACTGAAAAATATACAATAAAAGTAGCTCTAGATCAGGGGTGGCCCAATTATTTTTCCTCAGCGGGCCAAAATAAAAATGTATTACTGGCCAAATGCAGAAATATTATTTATTTACAAAGATATTGAGCATTTCACTCTTTCCTTGTGGAAATTGGAGTAAGTGTGGACCAAGAAAGTTGCCTGAACATAATGAAAACTGATTCAAATTGTTTTTGACCCTTATTCAGTTAATCTCTTTTCACATTTTACCAATCCAGCTAGGTCTGATAATCTAATATAGCTCCCCCGTTTATGCATTGTGCCAACTCAATCTGGACATTCAGTTTTTGTCGTTGATAATTGGTATCCATAAATTCTGGGACACCCTCGCAGTACAAATCCAAGGGCTTGGTGGGCCAACTTTGTCCCCTAGGTCCTACTTTGATCACCCCTGCGCTAGATGTTTAAACACTCCATTTTTGGCACTAGTGCAAAGCTGACCTTGTGGATGAAATGGTGACCCCAGTCAACCACACAACAAAAAGTGTGTGAAAAGTGTACGTTCTGTGATTAGCCATTTCAGTGATTTGGATTATAGATTATATATGTCATTTTCTAATTCAAATTATAGAAGCCATACAACAACATTGCTTCAAAAACATCAGATGTTCACACCAGTAAACTATTGTATTGGCATATGCTGTACAACAACATTACGCAAAAGCTCATGGGCCTCTGCCAAAGCAACAGAAACAAAACACTTGGCATTGTTTTGTGTTATCAACCCAAATTCAGCACAATTACACCAGGACTCACAGAAAAAAGTAAATATCATGACTGGAATATCAAATGATGTACACCACACTGGCTATTTGATTAAGTAGACCAATAGACCACTTCAATGTTTGTAACAGAAAGTTCTAAATTCCGGAATGGGGGCAACTGGAAGCAAGTCCGTAATACATTTTCAATGGAGAAATTAGAATTAGAATAGCCACAAAATATTGCAAATTAAGATGGTTTGACAAATGACAACCACTCTGCTACATGTAGGTAATGGTTAGGAACATTAATATACAAATGCACACATTATGAACAGTTAGTACCATATGACAAAAGGGCCTATTTTCCACATTGCATCAAGCCAGTGGATTTAATTCTGCGCACACGTTTAAGAGAAACCTGCGGAAGTTTAAAACAAGAATGAAATAGTGTCAGATTTTCAGAAATTGATGAACTACTGGGATTTTACTACCATGTCTAGCATTTACAGAGAACATTTTGAAAAAGATAGAATATCCAGTTATTTTGGTCATGCCTTGTTGACGTAAGAGGTCAGGGATTGGTTTGAGATAATAAAAAGGCAACATGAGCTCAGATAATCACTTAAGATCTGCAGAGAACCATCTCTGGATGCCCAAAACAAGTGGGCTTCAGTAGACCACATAGGCAAGTTCTATTGAATAAAGTTTCAAATGAGCACTACTACTTCTTGTATGAGAGTCAAGGACTAAGTTCAAATCTATAAAAAAGCCCAGAGTTAGTCAAACTCTGTATAATGATATGATTCATTATCATAGTTTGAAATGAGCAGTCTTTGTGGCAATCCCATTCATTATACTTCCAATGGACTAATTACATGAGCTTCTGTTTCACCAGGGTCTCTCTGTGCCCATCTCCGATCAACTCTTTTCATTTATTCTCCACTTATTTCTGTCGCATCATTACTTTAAATGATTAGAGGATGATTTAGTCTACAATAGATGCTTGTGTGATACTTCAGGGCAGATAATGTCTTGTGTGGAGGAGTCAAGGATCCATTGTGCTGTGTTGAACATAAAAAAATGATTTATTTTATGTAGAAGAGAGTGTTGTCCATCCAAGTAACTGTTTCTGTTAAAGCCCTCTCAAGATCTTTCTACAGAATCTAGAGTGATAAGGATGTAAGTATGTATAAATGCTGATTGGTGATTCTAATTGGTCCTTATTCAATGAATGTCTTATTGAGGGAATGGTTGTCTGATCAGGGTTTGTCTCTGTGTCAGCCCTACAGCCCTGCGAACGGTAGGTATCAATCTCACAATTGGTATGTATTTTGAGCTAAATCAAACCTAAGTGCATGTACTTTAGATAAACCTAAGTGCATGTACTTTAGATAAGTAAACACCAGATGGTGACTGGACGAGGAAATAGATACAAATGTAAACACATATGGAATAAAAACCTTTTCAATATTGAGGAACTAAAACACTAAAACACATAATGGTGTATTCTGTGCTCTGGAGCTGATCCTGTTCTATGATGTAAAGATGGTAATCTGGCATAATTATGTTTGGCCTCTACATCAGATCAGAGGTTGTGGGTTAATACTTTGACCAATGGAGGTCAGGTTTTACTGTAGTCTCTCCTCTGGCCTCTACAGACCATCTACTTTACATCACAGAACAAGGTCATACAGTCAATTCTTTTTTTTTTGGACTAAACCTATAAGTGCAGTTCCTATAACAAGAGTCAAGCTATAAAATGTGTCTAGACAATAAAAATAGATACTGCAAGGTCTAAAGGAGGATGTAAATGTCATATGGTTTTTCCATTGCTCTCTCTCTAGTCCGTGCACCATCAATCCAGATGTAAATGACTTGCTATTTTTCTCTCAATTCAGCAAACACACAAACTTGTTGTTTTTTTTCCTCCTCCCAGTGACAGACACAACCCAATTCTCTGCTGGCGCCATGTCTCCCATTTTCATAACTTCACACATTCACATCCCCAAATGAATCGTCCCCGCAGGCCTGTAACGAAGCACGAAATATGTATGAGTTTGACTTCATCGCTAATAAACACTCTCAAAATGGCACACGCAAAGAACAAGAGAGGGAGCAGGGTGATGGAGGGAGATCGAGAAAACATTGAAAAACAGAAAGGAATCAGAGAATGTCTATTAAACAATCATCTGGGAAGAAAATAAGGCAGTTTCTTCCAAGCACAGTTGAAGGTTGATGATTTGCATTCAGTGTCTAAGCACAATGGAAAGGACCAGTAATAATCACAGCCTGTGTAACTACAGATAAAGATAATAGAACTCTGCATAATTTATAAAACAAGACAATGGTACAATGGACAACAATGCAAAAAAACCAAGGCAATCTCTTCATCTGTTAAAGTGCCTTTGCAGGGGCCTCTTACAGGTGGAGAAGCCCCATTGGTGGGACACCTGTATAAAGCTGACATGGTGTACTTTGAATCTGTTTGTATTCCCCTGATGAAGGCCAGATGGCTGAAACGCATTGTGGCTGAAGTGAGGTCCACTAAGACATGCCCAAACAATAAAGAATAACAGAATACGAGAGCGCCTTGTTTTTTTTGCAGTTTTGTCAATTATAGTCCCTAGAGCACCTCTATGTTTAGCTTATACTTAGCTACAAGTACATTTAAAAGTGTTTTGCCAATATGAAAAATGTTAAGAGGAACTTCTCAACAGTAAAAATAAAAATGATAGTACATACTTTAGGCAAAAACACTTACAGTGTACACTGAAAAAAGGAAAATGTTGCTCTACTTCCAAATTGTGCAGTAATCATTCACAAGCAAAATCTTTCATTGTCTCAATTATCTTAAGTAGACGAAACACGATCTGACTCCGAAATGGATTGCAAATCATTTTAATTCCTGTCCAATAAGAATGTATATATGCCCATATAAATACAGAAATATATTTGTAAAAGTAAATATTTTTGTCAAACAGAATGTGAAAAGAAAATATTTTGTTTAACAGAATGTGAAAAAAGTAAGTATTTTTTGTCAAACAGAATGTGAAAAGAAAATATTTTGGTAAACAGAATGGGAAAAGTCATTTTTTTGTTAAAAAATGGCAGAAAACATAAGATATATTCTTCTCGCTGCTCCTTTTCATTCATTTCATTTAGTCATGTAGACACTTCTGCTTGTTATTTTTATTTTTAATTGAATTAAATAAATTAAATAAATAAGTAAGCCTGATTAAAAATACTATAAAATCCTGAAATAGAAACACTAGCATTAAATTGGCCTAAAAAAAAAAAATACAAAAAATAATTAAATAAATAAATAATGCTAAACCAAACCTGGACGTTGGCATGTTATTATGGCCATTTCATGTATGAGTCCAGATATTGTCTTACTCTGTGACTGGTGTAATATGTTCCCCCCATGTCAATGTCTTTTCTGTTGGGTTAAAAAACATAAAGTTAACTGCACTTTCTGATCTCTTGCTGCCTCATCCTCAAATGTGACTTTGCACAGTTTTAATGAGGATCACAGCCGGGTTCCATCCACTGTGTGCATGTATACATCAGCTCAGTCTGTGTCTGTCTGTGTGCTTCTGGGGCTAATCAAGTAACTCTTCAATTAGTGCACTTCTCTTTCTGCTTAATACAGTTCAAGAGCAGCTTAGAAATCACAGTATGCATATGGCACTAAAAAACTTACTAACTAACTTTTAAATGACAGGACACACGGTTGATGTTTTTTGACAGGCATGTGTAGATGCTTCAATAATGTTTGTTAAATTATTGTCAAAAAATTAAATGTATACTGAAAGTTATCTCTTGACAAATACATTGAAAGTTATGCACATACTATTAATCAGTGATAACATGACATTACATTTAATGCTCCTCCTCCAGCTGCATAAGGTTGTATAGCCTTTAAACTGGAAGTAAACACATACATACTTTCCTTATAAGCTGTTTTATCTAAATCATAACTCCCCCCTTTAATACAATTATATAACTTGCCTCTTGTGTATTAAAAGAGAAGTTCTCCTGAGATGCAGAGGTCAGTCTCTTCAGAGCGGGTTCGGAGGTGCAG
Organism: Philypnodon macrostomus; assembly: GCA_036025475.1. Lineage (NCBI taxonomy): Eukaryota > Metazoa > Chordata > Actinopteri > Gobiiformes > Eleotridae > Philypnodon > Philypnodon macrostomus. Next base: position 15,557 of record JAVQKC010155604.1, read on the forward strand.
GCAGGAGCAGTCTTTGGAGACTAACTGTGTCCAGGGCCCACTCACTACTGTCTGCCCGGTCGAGCAGAACATCCTTCTATGGACAATCTCACACACACACAATACAAAACACACAGAAGAACACACACACACACACACACACATACACCATGACTGCTGTCCGAGGTACTTTGCGTTACTGCCAACCTCCATCAAACCAGTGGAGGCTTTTGCCCAGGTTCTGTAGCATGTTAGGATAATTTTAGCTGCTGTCTTTTTATTCCATTCACAGCCAGAAAACGACTTGGTCTTCTATGTATATAGTTCAGGTTTCAGGTTTCAGGTTTCAGTTTATTTGTCGTATGCACATTCAACACAGGGTCAAAAAATGCAATGAAATGCTTTGGATCGGAAGAACCGTTAGACTCGCTAAGATCAAGTTCAACTTAAATATCCTGTGTG
>JAVQKC010155629.1:0-16438 GCA_036025475.1 Philypnodon macrostomus
TCTAAACCAGGTCTAAACTAGATCTAAACCAGGTCTAAATTGTCAGTCTACTCCATTGAGCGAACAGGATCACTTCATTTTCTCTGGTACCATCTTGCTCACAAATTATACAGTAACCCCCAGTCTGATTTGAACACTGACAAGCTTTCAGAAACTGTGCATAGGGATTTTAAAAGTGACAGAACCAGAATCTTGTTATATTCCTTTGCAAGTTAAAATAAATAGATTTTAACCAAATAATTCTCAAACTCCCTGCTCCTTCTGTGTTGAATGTTTCAGTGTAAGACATTCAATCTATCCAAACTGCCAGTCCCTCGCTTCACTGAGCGTTCCCAAACTTCTGTCCGTTCATTATTCAAGGCTTCCTTCTTCAGCACTTCAATAATTGAGCATCGGAAGCGTAAGGAGTACAGGGTTATCCGTAGCCGCTAAAGTCCACAGTATTGACTGGAAACTCATGCAACTTACATTGCAAGGTGGACATGTGCTGGGAGTCAGAAGTGCAATAAAGTTCAGAATAAAAACCAGGGTGACGTTTTTGTAACTACAGTAATGTGTGAATGTTTTAAAGATGTGATGTTTGGAAAATAGCTTTTAAAACTATATCATTATTTAACAAAAGTGGAAGAAACAGTTCAAGCTTGACACGCCTTGGAAAGCCCTCAAGCTTTTCTCACCATTTTATCAGTGGTTGTTGGCTGCCCACATCTTTCTGTCTCTTCATGCCAGATAGACTCTCTGATGTTGAAATCAGGTTTGTGGAACTAAAACCGGTGAAAATATTTTTTTTAGAAGTAGAAGCCAAAAACTAAGCCAAAGTTACCCAGTTTAAATGATTACTACATTTCTTTCATAAAATATTTACCTGCAGTATGTGTGTATGTGTGAATGTTTACAATATGTACTATGAGAATTAATATTACATACTATCTTGTGTGTTTCCACAGGTCTCGTTCCAGGACCCACAAGAGCCCCCGCCCTCGGTCCAGATCTCCTCTCAGCCGCAGGCCAAGGTGAGTTTTTCAATTAGATTTTTTAACCTGTGATTTGTTTTCTGTTATTGACCCATGTTGAGCTACAGTATTTCAGTGAGAACATTGTTTTCTTGTAAATACTCAAATGACCACATGCTGCTTGTAGGGAAATAATGAAATAAACAATACAAAATGAGTTTCCTTAGCTGCTAGCCACATTATTAGGGTCCTGAGACGTGTTCATGACAAACCTGCTGAAGTTCAAACTGAGCAGCAGAATGGAGAAGAAAGAGGAATATAGTGACGTTGCATAGACACACAACCATCTAAGTGTACAGAGAATGGTACCAAATAGACAACATTTCCAGTGAGTGGCAGTTTCTGTGGTGAAAATGCCTTGTTTTTCATTCGCCCTTGAAGTAGATGGGCTAAAAGCATTGTGTTTTTTAGATTTAGAAGCATTGAAACAGGTGTGCTTAATAAAGTGGCCGATGAGCGTATTTGATAGTGACAACAGAATCCCTTAAGATACTGCTGAATCTCTTCTATTCATCTTAGCTTACTTAGCGTTCTGTTCAGCCCCCACAGATGGGCAATTGCATATGCACCAGCTTATTTCAGGGAGGACTAGAGTGACACTATCTGAGCTCTGAGCTGATTTGGCATCCACGTGCCTAATGACAGCCGACAAGCCCAGAGAGACACTCATCAGCGGGGAACTTAAGGGACACGTGTCTGGTGCCAGTCCGGGAGATGGAGGGGGGAATAAGTTGTACTTTTTCCCCCGTCTTGATGAAGCCCTAACTAAGCAGAAAGTAATGACATGTGAAGTTGTGCTGACAGTTGCAGCTGCCTGGCTCCCCGACCGCGCTGCTCAAAGCCACTCCCGCGGGTCTCTCCTGTGGGCTCGGCAATCACAGCCACGGCCAATAGACGTCTTAATATATGTTTGTGATTGTGTACAATGTCCACTTCTGCTTCTTTGCAAGGCCTTTTCAAAAGACAATACATTCTCCTGGGGGTAGTGGTAGATTTTTACCACCAAATGTGTGTCTGAAAAAGTACCAATTAACCACTAACTAACCAAGGTCTTAATCAAGTGATAAATTGGGGATTATTGTGGGAGTCTATAGTAGAAAGTAGTAGTAAGGTCTATAGTAAAATCAACCAGGTCTAACCCAGGACTAACCCTACTAAACCCTAACCCATTTAGCACCAGTGGTACCTCTGCCATTGCTGGAAAACCACTTTGTTGAACATTGCTCCCATTTCATTAACATTCATTTTGCTAATGTTATGTTATCCAGGTATGACAGCTACGAGGAGTATCAGCACGAGCGTCTGAAGAGGGAAGAGTATCGTCGGGACTATGAGAAGTGGGAGTTTGAGCGGTCCCAGCAAAGAGATAGGCAATGGCAAAAAGCAATAGTAAGTCAAATTATTTTGGCTTTTTTTTGTCTTTCTCTGTTCTTGTCTGTAACCAGTGCTGTGCAAACATACTGACAAGGCCTCCAGCTCACGTGCCAAACTTCCGCTCTATTCCTGGGTTGTTGTATTGTCTAGAAGCAGTGTCAACTGTTGTTAATCATCCCACAGGGGTAAATAGTGGAAAACGCGAAGTTGGAAGGTTCATGTCTCTGGCCACTTTATTATGTAGGTCTGCTTGTAAGCTCAAATTGCAAATCAGCCAGTTTGCACCAATACAATAGTTAAATGTTCATGACAAAGCTGCTAAAGCAGATGACCACATCAGGTGCCACTTTATTAGGTACAGTCAGTTAGTCTGTATTGAAATACTGGCATTTCTTTTGACAAATTTAGACCTGTTTCTGAGACCATATTCAAGGCCAGGTCAGATCAGGTCAACATCCCGCAGTAAAAACCCAACGTTGAAAGCCAGCATTAAACTCATATGATTTTGCCTGTTTGCACTTAAAAATGCAGCTTGCGAATTTGGCATTTCCTTCTATACGTCATCTCTCTTTGTCTCTGCACGGCATCAGTCAGGTTTCCAGCGGCGACCACCCGTTGATAAAGCACACACTAAATGATGCAGTAATGCAAACTCGGCTTGGCAGGCATACACTTTTAGACACGAACAGACAAACAATTACAAGCAGCGAAGCCCGGGCTGTCAGATGAGGTTTTTTGAGTGTGTGTCTGTTAGCATATCTCTCTGTTTTTTTTCCTATTCTCCAACTCACCCACACATAGCCTTCGGGGTGCCGTCAACGAAAGGACCGCCTATTTATCAGTTGTCAGCAAGTAAAGCAACTAATTCAGCAAGCGTTTTTGTTCTAAAGTGTATGTAAGCATTATGGGGAGTGGAAAAATCTCAAGTTAATTTGTAATGTTCCTGGCTACTTTGTGAACCGTTATGTTTAGCTTTAGCGTCCGGGTCATTCATTTACACTACTGTGCAAATGTTACATGCAATACATACAGTTAATTAAGTTTTGGTTTATTTAAACTACAAAGTAAGAGACCAGTATAAACATCTAAATTCAGACTTAACCCAAGTCTACTTATACATTTACGTATACATTTTTGTACCCATTTCATCTGTTAGCTGTTCACATCTTTCTGTCTCTTCATGCTAATCCCAGACCGATTCAGTGATGTTGAGATCAGGTTTTGTGGAGCATTAAATAATTGCATCACGGTGGTATTTATTTAGCTAAATATCCAGCCCTGCTCACTTCTCACTGCTGCATCATATCAAAAGTTGATCAGATTATTTATTCTCTCCTGCTGAGTCATTCTTGTACTGCCTCAGAAAATACAGCAATGAATTAATCAATACTAGGACTATACCAGAACTTAACCAATGCATCACCAGAAGTATCTGCTCCAAAGTTTGATAACCAACCAGTCTGTGTCCAGTTATTAACAAGTGTTTTTTGTTTTTTTCAAACTGACTTTTTGCTCTACCGCTGAGTCACCCTTCCCTGTTTTATTTTTAGACTTCTTGAAAAAGACTTTTAAACTTGACACGGCATCATTTGATAAAAATCACACACACACACATCGCCAGCGGTTGATGACTTGCCGAGAGTAGAAAGAGGAATTGTAGTGTCAAGAGAGATTGAAGGCACCTCCACACTGCTACGCTATCAGATCAGAGAAGTCGAACCAATCACCAAGAAACACAACACAGACAAAGTGGACGGGGACAAAGCAGAGGTCCCAAGTTAAAGCCAGGGTTATCAAGACCAATTCATTAAGGCTGTGTAAAAACGACAGGAAACTCTCTTAATCTGAACTTTTTCTAACGAGCAGGAGGAGAGACGGGTGGTGTACGTGGGTCGACTGAGGTCCGACTGCACCAGGACGGAGTTGAAGCGCCGCTTTGAAGTCTTCGGTGAAATTGAAGAATGTGCAGTGAACCTGAGGGACGATGGGTAAGACCCCGGGACTGGTCCAAAGTTTGTGTCTGTGTGTTGGCGTGGTGTGTGCGCGTGTGTGCATGTATGAGCTAATATTTATGAGAACATTCCTGCCCTCTGGATAGTCAAAGTCCCAAATATGTGTTGCAGCTTTTGGACATTAAATCAACTAGCAGTAAAGGTAACAGGGTATTGTATTGGAGCAGGTTGGTGGTTCAGTCCCTGCTTATTGATTCTAGTGTGTGTCCTTGGCAAGGCACCCACTTTTGTTTGTTTGGTGGTGAGACTTGGCTGCCATGTCTGACCCAGGGCAGCTGTGGCTACAGAGAGAGACCATTAATGCCTTGAAAAGTGCAATGTAAATCTAATCCTTTATTATTAGCACTATGTTTAATTAGCATGGCTTTCCAGTTCAAATCTTTGAGATCATTTCACTGCCTATTGTATGAGCCAGCAATAACAACCAAACCAAACAAACAACCATAAAACACACAAAGAATACTTTGAAGTAGAATGCCCTGCTTTAATACCTTGGGCATTGTGTGATAGGTGTGTTTTGATACATTTGTATTTGTAAAGCAATTTCTGAATGTCAAAAACCACAAAATCCCCTTTAATGTTGCCAAAAGTGGTTTAGCAGCCATCCACCGACACTATAATCTTCTATTCCAAAAACCTACACCACCCCAAAGACACACTTTTTATCGATTCTCCTTTGCATATAAATAGCGCCATCCTCATCAAAAACACGGCCCCCCTCCTGTTATCCAGTTATTGTTGCCCCATGGCAGCAATGCAATGCTCTGACGTATGGCTTTCTATTTCTGACCACGCAGGGACAATTTTGGCTTCATCACGTACCGCTACACCTGTGACGCCTTCGCCGCCCTTGAGAACGGACACACCTTACGGGGGTCAAACGAGCCCCAGTTCGAGCTGTGCTTCGGAGGACACAAGCAGTTCAGCAAATCACATTACACAGACTTGGGTAAGTGCCGCTTTTGTTGGTCCCCCACTGCCTGCAGCTCAATGCACTATATTTATGTGGCTCAAAGGAGTGTCAGCAAAATACAGAGAAGGCAAAACAGAAGGCAAGAAAGTCGAGTGAATGAAAAGAAATAATTCCTGTAACGCCAAGGGTATGTCCAGAAGGCTTCAAAGGGCAAATAAGGATAGCGGTCAGCTGGGGTAACTGCCTGGTATAGGACTATCTTAGCCCCCATTGCAAAGATTGGTAGTCTTTCTAGGGGGGAAACCACAAATTGATTTAGTTTATTTTCAGCCGTTTGCAAAATGCAAAGTCAGCATATATAGCTTGTATAGCCCTATATCACAACAAAATTGCTGTTACAGAAAGCAATAAACAACAACAGTCAACAAAACATTATGAGGTAGGTTCTTCTTCCCGCTGTTTTGTCAGTGGTTGTAGGCTGCTCTCATCTTTTTTGTCTCTTCATGCTAATCCAAGATAGACTCAGATCAGGTTTGTTTAGCCAAACCAGGTGACGATAGCTGCTAATTAAAAGCCAAGGCAACATGGTGGCAAGAGACTGTGGCAATTCACTATTATTAAAATAAATACTTCTTTCTTACTTTTCATTCTGTGATTTCTTAACTACTTCTTGCACATATCTGTAGCCTCTCCAGGAAATAAAAACACAAACTCCATTACCCATGTACACCCAGGATGCTTGTTCCTACTTTGTTGTTTTGAAAAGCAAGGCATTTATGGAGAAAGAGAATCCTTAAAAGCATGTGTGCAGCCGCCACCCTCTCCCCCTTTCTCTGTCTTTGAATAAGAGATGCTTTTTCATGTTCCACTGGCTGTATATATATCCAGCAAGCGTGGGTGTGAAGATCACTAGAGTATTAAGAACTAAGGTAGGGTGCGGGAGGTGAAATTTACAAGGACAAAGGGATGAGGAGAAGAAAGAGGAGGAGGAGGATGGAGGGAACAAGGTTAGGGCCTGGTAAACCACTCCCAACCCCCCCTATGTAGGCTGAGGTGCCAGCTGTTGGGGAGCTCAAACAAGGTGCAGCTTTTGACAGTGGGCTGAAGGGACAGCAGCATAATATAATCTAGAACTTCATTACTGAAAGATAGGCATTCTTTAAATACCAAGTTGCGTTGATTCATAAAACACTTCTCATAGTGCTTTGAGTCCATTTTTTTGAGTCCACTGGTATTAAGCAGCCTTTGTAGCCACACCTGCCCTGAGGCGGACTGACAGACGTATGGCAACTGTACTACGCCAACTGCTCTCACACACACACACTCATTCATTCAGAGGAAACATGGGGGAAGTGTCCGGTTAACGCTCTGGTTATTGCAGCACAGTTAGCCACTATACTGTTGTGTGAAAAAGGTGTTAGGTCTCTCAAATAGCTGATTTTTTGTTAAATAATTGGTTATGACAGCTCTTTGTACTTGGGCTTAGTGAATCCATCGAGTGAGCACACAAGCTATCAAGGTTTCTATATTGTTCCTGTTATAAATAATGCAAGCTATCAATGAAATCCTACGCCCAACTTTCAACGTGAGCAGAAAATAAGACATTCTGGTCGAAGCACCAGAATGGAAAAAGGCTTGAACCATTTTAAAATAGCTGAGCTGAAGATAATTACCTCCATCTATAGATGACATGTCAGCCGGGTATTGGCATCTGTATCTTTGGCCAGTCTTCTGCCTCTGACATGTATTTTCCGGTAAATTGTGGGGTCAAAAATGTATAGTGCACTTCTTTGAGAGGGTCAATAAGTCACTGGAGGCAAAAAGGCACATTATCTTGGATAGATGAAGCTGTTACTATACATTTCCAAAGCACATGCTCTAAGCTATCAGCCGCTTAAGTGAGGACATGATGAAAAATTGGCACGCACTGAAAACAGTTGCTAATCCAAAAGCCTTGAGGAGAGACATTATACTGAAATTGACTAATCAGTCTCGTGAAATAGAAAGGCACTTCATTCGACTGCTTCTTTGTCAAGTTTGGGCTATTTTGGTTGTTCTTTTACTGATAAAGAGATAGTGTGTGAGAGAATCCTGCCCCACACGTCTGTCTTGTTTTCAGAGCCCATTTGTGACCTATTTTAGGTCTTACAATAACTAGAAGGTTTGCTGTGGTATGCCTGGCACATCTCTATCAGTCTGCCTCAGGGCAACTGTGGCCAAAAAGGTTGTTTACCACCACCAGTGTGTGACCGTGAAGTGAATGAATAATCATTTAAATTGAAGAGTGGTGGTTCAGTTTCCATTCCACAATACACCACCAACCTTGCCTATGTTTGAATGGGTTGTTCTGATTGGTGTGTTTGCTATTGGCAGGAGATGTAGTATGGCCTCCGCATCTCTTGTCAGTCTGCCTAAGGGCAACTGTGGCTACAAAGACTGTTTACCACCACTAGCATGTGACGGTGAAGTGAATGAATAATGGATTTAATTAAAAAAACATTCTGGGTGTCCTCAAAAGCCCTGTATAAATGAAAACCATTATTATAAAACTCAAATGGTCTAATCAGTCTAGTGAAATAGAAAGGGCCTTCATTTGATTGCTTCTTTGTCAGGTTTGGCCTATTTTGGTTCTAATAAAGAGATGTGTGTGAGAATATAGTATTGACTCCTGCTTCACCACACACTTCTCCATCTTGTTGGCTCCCCTTTTTTGTTTTCAGAGACATTGTCCATTCGTTTTAAGTAGATCGCAGAGGTATTTTTCATCGCTCAAGGTGCGCAGTCTGACACCAGCCAGCCCTCGGCCATTGCATTAGATCAGAAGCAGCGTCTCTTTAGCTGCCACGGCCAGGCCCATTTCTCAAAGCTTGGGGGGGCGAAAGCTGCAGGGTGCTATGGGGGCCCCATTTGTGAAGCTGTCTGGTGCCAGAGATAAGGCACTTTCAATGTATTATCAGGTTCATCAAGGAATAAATGGGAGAGATAAGACAACATATGATTTTAGCTACAGTATGGGGAAATGGCCTCCTGTATTAGATCTGATACAGTAGCTTATATCATGTGAGTGAGGTTATTTTCACTGTAATTAATGCTAGTTTGATATCAATAGTCAGTTTACAGTAAAAAATAAACGCATGTGCAAACTCAATATCATAAACAAAATTTCAAAAATCTAAAAATGCAGTTGCTGTTTTGTTTTTGCTGATTTTGAGAAGTGTAATCTTAATGAAAATTAGTTCTACTTTGATTTTAAAGCAGATTTGACATCTTACTAAACTGCAAAAAGACACTGTATTATGCAATTACTGGTTTGTTTATATGGTTTTATATGCGTAGGTTTTAAAGTTAAGGGCCCTATAAAAAGATTCTCAGTAGAAACACTCGGAGAAGAGGGAACAATAGTGCCATTTTCACTTCTTGGAGATTGTGAACATTTTCTGTGAAAACTAGCTTTGATATAGCTTTACGCCACTGACCTTAGCCCCGTTTGTATCTTGCAGACTCTCATTCAGACGACTTTGATCCCGCCTCTACCAAAAGCAAGTACGATTCGATGGATTTTGACAGCTTGCTGAGGGAGGCCCAGCGCAGCCTGAGAAGGTAACCGGCCAACAGGGGGCGCTTCTGCTGCAAACCGAGGGACTTCCGATACCTCACTGTTTTCTTCTCAAGACTACATGAGAAGTTTTACACTCTATTTCAAAGAGTATATATATATAAATAAAATAAGTCTATAGACCTATATCATGATAAATGAATATATCAAATGAAGTTTACATGAACATAGCTGCTGAAGGAGAAGGAGGAGCTTGGAAGAGACACGATGCATTCTGGGAAATTTAACCAGTGAACCCTCGGAGCCTGTTCAAAGCAGGTTCGATGCACTCTACTGCTGTTGGTGAAAGAAGAAAAGAAAAAAACTAAAGATATCTCTGTTTCTCTCTAAGCACTACAATACCCACAATCCTTTGGGGGTGACAATAAGCAGCTTGTTCAGCCAGATTTGTTTTTTTTGTTTTGTTATTTTTCTCTTTCTTTTTAAATCTGGTGTGTGGATCTGGTGTTACATTACGAACAAGCGTGTTGGGAATTGTATCTCGGAGGCAAAACTCTCAAGGTTGTCTACATTTTAAAAGTTAAAATGTAGCCGTTGTATTTACAAATACTATAAAAGGAATATTTTTATTTTATGTACATATCAGATAAAAAAATCTTTATTTGTTACAGCTATGCACTGTAAAACGCAGCCTTTTTTTAAATGAAGAGAAAATTTCTTAATTCAGAATGTTGATCTGTAGTGATTATGAACCATTGTACACCTACATGATGTTTTGTCATGACATGATTGTAAAAAAAAAAAGAAGACAAACGTGACCGAATTGTGCTCGTTTTGAGGGAGCATGAGAACAATGTCCTTTTTTAAGTTCTTATTTGGGGAGGGGTTAAAAAAAAGTCCAACCATGTATAGTTTTATCTGTTTGTAATGTTTCTCAATCAGTGTTTGCCAGTGTAAAATGCGTTTTTTATGTTTTTCATGATTGTAAAAAATGGCCACCCATTTTTTATGAATTATTTGAAGCAATCAGTATATACAGTAATAACAGTTGATTCAGTTGCATTGGACGGTTTTGATCAACCCTGTCCAAGCCATTTTAATCACAAATATTTATGTATTTATTTTTAATCAAAACTGTTTATGAGCTCCATTTTACATGGTGTACCTCATAAAATCTATTTATTTTGTCTTTTTTTCTGTTATTTAACTTGAAATCACAAGACAGGGTGTACAATAGTAATATTACTTTGGTGGGGATTTTATGACCTTCTATGCCTTTCCGAAACAATCACAATATTTCAGTCAGTTCATTTTTGTGTCCATTTAGAAGCAATAATACTAATTTATCAGGATTTTTAAGTTGTCCCACTGGAAACACTTGTGACATGGCTCCACTCATGCTTTTTGATTATGTGAATGCCAAACGAAAGTTTACAATTTATTTCCTGACTTTTTTAATAATGATCTTGTATTTGATGTACAAATAAGAACATATACAATGATGATACTACGAATAATATTCACAATAATTACAAGATGATTAATAATAATATAAATGAAAGAAAAAAATCTATAAAAAGCAATAAATTATTTTCAGAGTTGTATTTTAGCTCTTATTGTTGTGTGATTTTTGGGCCTGACCCATTACCCAGTCGCTGGTCGCTAAGATGACTCATTCCAATAATCTTGGCCTAACTGTCCCACCTTCAAACCGCTGCTCTTCCCTTTAAGATGTCTGTGATTGTATTGCACGCATTACTCTGTGGTGTACTGTGCAAACTTCCACTTGTATGTGTTAAAAACGTGTCGAGTTGAAACTGTTTGTCGTGTGTAGTGCATGGCTATTCCGGGAGGACAGTCAGTTCCAGAATATTATTCCTTTGGATATCTGTCTCTCTCTTTAAAGGGGCCCTATTATGTCAACTTCACTTTTCAGAGCTTTCTGCCATGTTTTAATGTTGTTTCCTCAAAAATACCTGGAGTTGTATTTTGTTTCATTGTTGTATTTTTCAGTAATTCAGTATGCTGAGGCCCTGAGCTTCTCAGGAGGTAAAAAGATTTACATTGAAAGGCTTTGAAACCCCATCTTACTACTACTTCCCATTACAATGGATGTAGAGTGAAGTGGGTGTGGACAGCAGGCGAATAGAGAGGCTTCAAAGGGCCATGCACCTACTCTGAGCTACTTCAGCAGTGAGAAACAGCTCCCAAAAGAAGGCGTGTTCAATAAATATAGCAATAATTTAGCATTTTCTAATAACATAAAATGCTATTCTCGAGGTAAACAAAATTAATTCAAAAGCTCAAAAAGGCATAATATGGCCTCTTTAAGCCTATAGGAGAAAACCTACTGAACATAGTACCGCATGCCCCCCTCTCCACTCAGTCCAGATATCTCAGCACCACCGTCGGCGTGACATAAAAGGTAACCTTGCGGTTTCTAGTTCAATTAATATCCTGTTTCTCGCGCCAGCCAAGTAATGAGAGAACCAGCTTCCATCACAGGAAGGAAAAAAACTTTTGTAATAATAGCTTTGCTGATCACAGGCTTCCTTTTATGGAGTAAGACGGTTCTTTTCTGATGCAAAGAAAGGAATTAAAAAATCAAATACCTTTACCTGTCTTTTTATGGCATTGTTTTTCCCTTTTCGTTGTCTCGTTGTTAAGCATTTGGGTAATGGTGTCGTCGTCCCATTTGATTGATGTGGCTTTAATCATTGTAATAAAAAATGCTTTGTAAATTGCCTAGAGTAGCAATATATTATAAACACCGTATGGTTTCAACTGTGGCGGACTTAACTGAGGACACTTGCTTTGTTTGTATTTTTATTTGGAAGGACAATATATGTGTGCGTGTGTGTGTGTGTGTGTGTGTGTGTGTGTGTGTGTGTGTGTGTGATTTTGATGCGTGCGTGTTTCTGAATGCCCATGTGTATTGTTGGGACTGGGAATATTGGGAATAACATGGGAATAATGGGGGAAATTGTTACCTGTCTGTGTCCTATCCACGTTGCCTTTTTCTGCCAAGTCCTTACCAATGCCTTTGTGGTTCTACCTATTGTACGACTTCTTGTGAATTTTAGATTTTTTTTATGTGCAATTCTCATCAGCCTCCACCATGCCAATAAAGGGAAATGTGTTTGAAAAAAACTAAAAACAGTCTCTCGCTTTTACTTTGATAGATGTGCCTTCATCCGAGCACTTTGAGCCATTATGATGTACAGCTTCTTGGCGATTACCATCAAGAAGATATCCTTGAAGTTTTTTCGAAATGGAAAATTAAAAACAATGATTTTTTTCCCACTATAAATCATCTTCCTCTTTGTATATCAAACAGGGGAATAGCAATGACACAAGCCCGGCCTCCCCACATCTGTCTACCTCTGAATTTTCGGTCTTTTTGAAATTCATATCACCTGGGAGGAAGGGAACATTGTAGTCTTTGTCTGTGTCCACAACTTGACTCCACACCACGGAGCCGGTGAGTTAATTAAAAAAGTTGGGTGGAACAGTTTCATTAGCGCTGTGGATATAGGCAGTTGATGGTGGGCTTGATATTCAATGGGTCTTCATTATGATGATAACCATCCTTTATTTTATTTTTTTGCTCAGGCCTAGTCTACACACAATGAGCTTTTATGAGAGAGTGATTTTCAAACTGTGTTGACAATAGAATCCATTTACCAATTTTCAACAACAATAACTGGGTAACACTATTGAGCATGATGTAAGGATTAGTGACCTGCATATCTTAAACATTAGTAAACCAGTTATAAATACTGTTAATAATGTTTCAATTGCTATTGTATAACCTCATTTAATTAATTGTGAAATTTGTAAATATTTGTGTTATTTAGGTATTTTTAAACTGCTTATTGGTAATTACATTTTTATTCATGTTTGATTACTGTTAAAAATGTGCAATTTATGAAGTCTTAGCTACTTGGAGCCACAGGGGAGAGCTGGATGCCAGTGTGAGGACCAATGATTTCCGGCAATCCCCCGGTGGAGACTCTGTCGCCGTTCTGCAAAGGTACTACCCCAGTGAAAGACACCCCCCCTTCCACACACACACACACACACAGGTGGAGAGCGGTGGTGCATTCTGCCTCCATGGTCCCCAACCCTCAACAATGAGGATGGGACTAGACTAGACTAGTTAAATTAAAATTGATAGGTTTAATAAAGGGATAAATGCTCTCAAATGCTAATTTTAGCCCCAAACCCCATACAATTGTTAATAAACCACTATAACTTATATTTACTCCTATGGAATCCATGGCCATATATTTCACGATGGTACAGAAACTGAAAATAAAATGTATCTAGATGGTATGATAGCAAAAACTTCTATTAATACGTCTTTCTCCAACCTAATACCATTTACTGCATTTTCTTCCAGTTAGATCCATGATTTATTTACACACCAACATCAGTGGAATAATGGAAGAATGGTTGAATTCCCTTGACAGTGATATCCAGCCTATGTTGTCTTTTAGTCTGGTAGCCGGGGCTCACACTCCTTGGTGCTTCCATCCCCGCCCCCCCAAAGAGAAATATGTGAAGAATGTGCATTAAACTTTAAGGTTGGGGGTCTGATTGTGTTTTTTATTAAGGCCGGTGTTTAGCCCCGGAGAAGAGAACGGCAGGCTTTCATTTTCAGCATTACAGCAGGAGGTCCCCACTGCTGCCCTTTGCACACAATGAAACTGTCCCGAGAAGTCTCTATTTTCTCCCTGACAGCCCCCTACTCTTTTTTCCATCATGATAGTATATCCTTTTTTCCTGTTATATGTCTTTTTGTATTATTAACCAGCAGATAAGCAGCTATCTCTACTCCGGTTGGAAGTAAGTGGTAGCCTTGGAGATAATGGCGTTTGATGAGGGCAGGTTTTTGCCACTGCTGCTCTGTTGTGTGAAGCTCTGTATTATTTGGGGTCTAGCTGATGCTGTCTCGGGCGGCTGTTTAGATCTAGAAAATGGACTAGATTGTGTAAATGAGAGGGTTGTAAGGGTTTTTAAAGGATTAGCTAAATTATTTTCAAGCTTAAATTCATATATAATGTAAAGTATACACTGCAAAACCCAATAGTGCACCTTACCAAAAGAATTTAGTTAAATTAATGTTTTTGTAATATGATATTTTTGTATATTTATGTTATATTTGCACTATAAAAATACCAGAACTTAAAGAATTTGACTTAAAGAATTTTGGACAATTGGTTTCCCCAATTAATCTGAGTTGAATTGTACAGTGTAATATTATAGAGAAAAGAATGGGTTGTCCACTTATGGGGAGGTCGAGAGTTTGATTCCCACTTCAATCACTTCATACTGCAGCTGTGTCCTTGGGCAAGACACGTCACCCACTTTGCCGGTTTGAAAGTGTTAGCGTGTTCGGCGGTGGTTGGAGAGGCTGGCACTCCATGGCTGCCAACAATGTGAGTCTGCCCCAGGGCAACTGTGGAGGTAGCTCACCACTGGTGTATGTAGAATGGACGTGCCTTGATTCTGCAGAGTAGATAGAAAATCAATGTACTTTTATTTTTTGATGAATATTTTAACACACACACAAAATGTTTTCTGTAAGTCCCGTGTGATGTCCCAGCCCTGTGAATAGACCTGAAAAAAGCAGACACTGTCCTGATGATGACAGCTCGTTTGGGAGCGAACCCCCGCCCCGATGTAGTTCAGTCGTGTTCATGCCTCTCTCGATGTCATGTAAGCAGGTTAGTGTGTGGAACAAGCTCTCCTCGATAATAAGATTAGACTACCTGAGACTGCTTAATTAAAGCCTGTGGGGTGGAACATGAGCAATCCAACTCCCAATTTACAACCAGCTCAGCCCAGCACCAGGTTTATTAAAAGTATTTCATGTCAACATCTCAACACATGACCGTGGTGGATGGTTTATTGTTAGTGCTTTTGTGACTAAATCAAATCTATGCCTGGTGTAAATATTATTACCATCTATGCAAGTCTGGCTGTGGCTATCCCCGGTGAGGAAATTCTGGTACCTGTTTATTAAAGGACATAATGTTATAGTACGGGTTGGAAATAACATACCAAACCACGTCTCAGGAGTGATTTTGAATTGGGGCAAGTCTTATATATATATACATATTTTTATTGAAGCGGGGCATGGTGGCTGTCACCTCTCGGCAAGGTGGCTATGCGCTACTTGGGCCAGGCTGATTGTCCTCCCTCCCTGTGTTACTGTGGGTTCTCTTCAGATAATCCCTTTCAATCTTATGCCATTAAAATATGCAAATCACTGGACAAAAAAAGAGAAGAAGATCCAATACCGGATCAGAATGTCTAAGATTACTTTTCACTTGCACCACTGATAAGGGTAGCTGGTGGCTTGCTTGTGGCATCTTATTGAACTGAACTATCCCTTTAAGGAAAAAGATTGCCTTAAGAGCAACTATCTCAGTATATCAGCGATGTTATCACAGTAATTAAAGTTTGATATTAATAATTACGCCATAAAAGTATCTAGGTGAACAAAAGTAGGAAGACACCTGTGGACCAAAGACAATCGATCACCGGGTTATATATAAGAACTGGTCTGTGTGTGTGTGTGATTTTTAGCCTCTTGAAAGTTTCTTGCTTTGACCAATTCTGCCAAGCTACATTGCCTATTTCCATCAACTTCCCTTTATACAGGATTTCAAATAAACCAAATCTCATCAGGCAAGCAGGAAGTGACTTTTGAGACATCACAGTATCATGAGTGTGCTAGCTGCAGGGAAAGTGTTAGGCCCATCAAAGCGCATGGACAAATGGGGATGATTGGTCACAGAGGCCCAGTAGTTCTATAGTCATATGGCTCTCATTGAATCACAAGAAAGAAAGAAAACCAAACATTTCCTGCAGCGCTCTGTCTTCCCATCATTTCCAATCAGACATGTTCATTTTCTGATTCAAAATGGCACTTCATCAATGTATTAAAGGAACCATGTTATTGCCATTTTCAAGCTATTTTCTAATGTATTTGTTCACTTCTAGATTAGCATTTCAATTCATTTATAATCTAAAAATGCAATGCTTTCCCCCTGCTGGCCACGCTCACTTTAGTCCTACATTCAATGCAAACGACTGAAAGAAATAGCAAGGTCGATTTCTTCACCCATCTATGTAGAAAACCAATTGTTTTCAGCTCACGAGAAGGTCAGCGCCTCAGCATACAAGATTACTCCAACAAACATGGATCTAAATATAACTCCGGGTAAACAACATTAACATGGTGGATAGCTCAGAAATGTCATATTAGCATAATAGATCCCCTTTATTGATTTATTTATATTTAAAAAAAACAAAAACGTATTCTGACAAAGGCCGCAGCGGTGGTGCAGTGGGTAGATGCTCTCCCTTCAACCGGAGGGTCGGTGGTTCGAGTCCCCGCCCGTGCACACACTGTCAGGCCCTCCCGTGGACCCACCACACGCGGGAGGTACCATGGTGCAATGTGGATCGGGCGGTGGTCGAAGGCGGGATTTCCCTGCTTAGACTGCTGCCTCCGCGACCCGGTTTCGGACAAGCGGAAGAAAATGGATGGATGGATGGA
>JAVQKC010155664.1:0-19524 GCA_036025475.1 Philypnodon macrostomus
CAATTGAGAACCAATTCTCATTTACAATGGCAACCTGGCCACATTCATTCCTAGGCAATCTGGGTTAAGTGTCTTGCCCAGGGACACAACGACAGTGTGTGCTTGGACGGGGACTCGAACCACCGACCTTCTGGTTGAAGGGTGAGCGCCTACCCACTGCACCACTGCCACAGTAAAATCAGGACAAAGGAAAGAACTAAACCAAAAAACAGACAAAACCTACACTGAAAACACAATTTGTTGCGTAAAAAAAATCACTGATAAGATTAGGAATTTCACATCAACAAATACTTACTGATTTTGATTCAGCAAATAGAGGACTGAATATTAAAGACATCCAACCTATAATTTTTTTATTGCAACGATAATATAACTGCCTTTTTAGATGGGGTTTAACCATATCTTCTAGCTTCGACGTGTTAAAATAAGATATACTATGATAACTTCAATGTTTAGGTCAGTTAATTTGTATGAAGAAAGGAGTCATTCCATAACTTCCTATTGATAAACATGTCCAAGATTTTTGTGTTCACTGGAGAGAGCTAAACATCTGCTGCGCCCCACCCACTCACCGGATCCTTCACACATGTGCACCCGGGTCACATGACACCTACCCAGCCCATCCTCCGCCACATCTATGCATCCTGACAAAGGCGGACATGACAGGGAAGCATCTCTGCCTGGTTAAGAATTCATACCCTCCACTATTTCATGCTCCACATTGGCTGGTTACCACGGCAACCCTCCATTTTTTGGGGGGGCAAATCTGGGGTCAGGTGACTTTTGTCTGTGCCTGGTAATACGCTGGACTCAATAGCAGACCGTAGTTGAGTTGTTTCTTGAATTGCCATAGTGGTTTACAGCAAGAAGCTAGCTCTGATTGACAGCTGAAAATGACAGCATTTTTCAGAGTTCACAGTAAATGTTTCGTTTATGGGAGTAAATATTTCACAAAAGAAAAATGGCAAATCAATCTAAATGACAGAAATAAGGGGCAGTTTTCAACATCAAACCTACTATTACAGCTAAATGACTCAGAGAAATACTGTTGTTCAGCATAAGTAGTAAGGGCACCTCAAACTGCAGACCAAACAAGCTAGAATACTGAAATATAACCCGACTCTCTAACCAGGGCACAACCTTGTAAGTTCAGAGAAATATTGCAAAGAATTTTGGAACCATCACACTGCCTTCTATTACTCTCTTAGCAAACAGAACCATCTCACACCTCTCCATTGCCACGCCAGCAGCAGAACCATCTCCCCGTGTTCATCACTGCCTCAGCAGCAAAATCATCTCATTCTTTTCCATCACCACTCCAGCAGCAGAACTCTCCTTCACTTGCACCTCAGCAACAGGACCATCTCACACTCCTCCATCGCCAGACCAGCAGAACCATCACCTCTATTACCACCTCATAATCACCTCTCTTTCCCCATCCCCACATCAGCAGCAGAACCATCTCATGCTTCTCAATCACCACCTCAGCAGCAGAACGTTCTCATACTCCTCAGCTGTATAACCATCCCCTCACCAGAGCTACAGTAAAACCATTTCAATCTCCTCCATCACCATCTCAGCAGCATAAACATTGCCTTCATTACCACCTCAGCAAAAGAGCCATCTCACTCTCCTCCATCACCACATAAGCAAAAGAACCATCTCATGATGGTCTTGTGTTTCAGATACATGGGCCAAACATGCCCATCAAACAGGCCTGGTGGATCTGGCACTGTGTAGTTTCTTGAGCACCTCCACTTTTTGCATTCTTCGTACGGGATGGAAATGAAGAAACGCTGGTTGCATACGTTGACGAAAGGTCCGTAGGTGTAAAGCAGATAGCCCTCCACAATCAGGATGTGAGCTTCTTCTGCCTTTTGGTCAGACTTTGGGACGATCTCATGGTCCAGGGTGTTATTAACTCCATGAGACTTCTCAAACTTCACCGGGTTTTCAAGCCACACGTAGATGGTGCTCATCATGGCGTCCATGACCAAAGCAGTAATGACATCATACTGCTTAAAGCCATCTTCACCAACTTAAATTTGGTCTTGTGGCTTGAAGAAATCCTTCTCCACCTGAGCAGCAGAACCATCCCCATTCCACCATTTCCCCAAACAAACATTCAAATTGGTGATGCTTTGATGCCTACATTGTACATTTTCAATTCTCTGTGATATTCTATAACGGGAAATCCAAAAAGAACATCTTATCTAAGTCTGCAGTGTCTGAGTGAACACTCAAAGTACAGCTTGTAGCCTGAACCATCTCTTGTTCATCAGTAAAGGACCACACAACAGTAAAGACACCTACTTTCAAGCACGTTTCTTCATCCCTAAAGTAATGTGTCTTGATGCAAATGCAGTTTTACTAAATATGGCATTGAAATGATAATAAATCTCAACAGAGCTTTTTCAGTGCCGGTATTGTCCATAATGATGCATGAGGTCCCTGAAGGAGACATCCACTGGAAATTCAGTCTGATTGATGTTAACAAGCAACAAGAGAATTAGTTCCTGTCTCTGTGTTGGAACAGCTCTACAAATCTCTCATCAGTGAAGGACCTGCTGCACTCTTTCACAAAAAAATAACACGAAGAATTCAGAGGTTTTGGTTTAGAACAAGTCTTATCTTTATAACAAGAATTAAACATTATCTAGCGTTGCCTTCATTATTTTTTTACAGAAAATCCAATTTTGAGCTAGTAAAATGGTCTGTGTTTTCAGGGGAAATAGTTTGCCCAGTAAGCAGAAGTTTGGAGGTTCAATCCCTGCCTGGTCTGTTGTGTTCTTGACCTATGTATGAAGGTATTAGGTGTTGTGGTGGGTGTTGTGGTGGTTGGAGAGGTTTGTATAGGCATGGATAAGCTGCCACCTCTGTCAGTCTGCCATGAGACAGCGTATAATAAAAATGCATTGGTTTTATATAGCACTTTTCTCAACTCTCGTTTTACAATTATATTATTCATTCACTTTGCCCTGGGGCACCTGAGGCCTGGCTGCCAGTTTGTGTCTACAGCCCCTCCACCAATCATACAACCACATTCATTCATAGGCAATGTGGGTTAAATGTCTTGCTCAGGGACACAACAGTATTTGCTCGGGCGGGGATTCGAACCGGCGACCCTCTGGTTGCAGTGTCACTGCTGCAGTTGTGTATCATTTCTAGTGCCTAACACAGTATAAAAATATATTGAGGTAGCCACTGGACAAAAATATCTCCATCTTTATATCTTTGTGCAACTGATCTACCATGCATCATTGGACCGCCAAATATAAGAATAATACTTACCATCCAAAAGTAAGTGAATGAGACATATCCTAACACAACAAATGCTCCCCTATGCACAACCATTACTGGCTGTTTATCAGAATTCTCCAATTACCTCTGTGCAGTAATCACTGAACTAACATCTACATTCACATTATAAACAGCTCATACACATGCAAGCTCTGAGGCGCCGGGTCTACGGCTCGAGGCAATCTTGGCTGTAAAACAATAAACCTGCTGCTATAGTAATGTCAGTGCAACAGGGACAGAAGATCATTTGTAGCATACTGTCAGAGATTACTCTAAGCCACGAAAGTAAATCCACATAAATATGATCTCTGAGGTTGATTATGCATTGGATGATGAAACAAGAAGTACTATGTTATTGGATCGCAAAAATCATGTCTCACTAAGCCTAAACCAGACCTAAACCAAGCTTAAAGACTGATTCAGGTCAAAACTAGGACTAAAACCCAGGTCAAATTCAGCTCCCACTCTACAGCCTTGAATAGCTCACAACTCCTGAGTATTAATGGAAAGAGCCCAAGTGCCTTCTACCCATACTTCCATTCTCTACACGCCCAAACCATCTGACTTCATCTCCAAAACATCTTCCCTCTGATGTATTCTTTTCTGACCCTATATGTTCTGACCCTGTCCATTCTGACCCTATCCAGGCTCTGCTACCTCCAGCTCTGCCATCTGCTTTTCATACTATATTTTGTTTGGCCATAATAATCACAACCCAACTGTTTAGATTAATTCAGCACCATTTTGTGGAAGAAGCTTATTTAATAGCATTTTAACATGTTTTTAATGATTTAGAGTCTTTTCTTGTCTGTTTGATGATGATGTTTATAGATACTATAACTCTGGCGACTCCCTTTTGGCTCCTGACCCAGTGTTTGAGAATCACTGATCTAAACCATACAACATTTCACGCTCTTGCCACTATCTTGTATACCTTTCATTATTGCAACAGTTCTTTTTCTCACACAGCACACTTGACCTCTTGAATTAACCCTAAAATCTTGCACTTTCTTTGCCTCTGTTCGCTGGAACTACTCCACTTGAGTTTCTCTCATCCACACACGCGTATTCTGTTTTCGACGCTTAGACAAGAGCAGACAGGCCTAAATGAATGAAGAAGATGTATTTTGAATCAAAACTGATTGAAATACCAATCAACATAAATCAACGAAGCGCCTGTAGTCTTGTGAACCTAAATTGGCTCATCATAAGAGAGTTTGGAAAAGTCTGTATTGGATCGGGAGGGTGGTCAACTGCGTGAGAATTACTGTTATGAATGTTTTTCCACATATTTCTCATAATGTTTATGTATTGTATTTATATTGTGTCTGAGTTGCATTGTGTGGAGCTGAATGTAAGTAGTGAGAGTTTAATAATGCATTGTATAAAATGTTAGAGTAAAGTTTCATTGATTCCAAACATAAATGAAATGACAGCTGCACTAATTTTAGGGTATGCTCATTGATAATAACATGTACCTCCAGGGCCACCGTAGCTGCTCTATAAACAGAATGTGTGAAGTTTGCAGTTTTTTCCAGATGGTATAGCTGACACTAGACATACACTAAAAGACAGCCATGCACTTCAACATCTTCTATGGGCAATCTTATATGATCACATTCTCCTAATACATACTATATTTAGACTGTTTGGCAGAACGCTGGTAAGTTGGCTGGGAATTAAACCCACAGCCTCCTTGTTGAGGGGCAGTTACACTTACAGCTTTGCCAATGAGCACCCCCAATTAAACTAACACTGACTTTTTCTAATTTCTCTATCGCCGTCTGGATGACATTGAGTATTGTTATAAATGAACTATGTAGTGCCAGTTAGTCTCCAATAGTGTTTAGTATGTTTATTAAATGCTGTTTGCTCACTTTTGTATGCACTGTATGTGTCTGTTTGTATCAAGCTGATTTTGATATATTTTTAGTTTATCTTTCGAGGCACGGCCCATTAATAAAACTGTAAAAAAAAAAATATTATCAAGAATTCCTCAATGATTTTTAGATAATATATTGCATGGGCTTCCTACAGTTATCATCAGCATCATACCATTTCAAGCTTAAAATTGATCAAAACCAACATCTAATTCGATTCTACTGTCATAATATTTTGGTGAGGCATGCAATATAACTAATTTCACTTCATCCACCTCACTCAACCTGATGGTACTACTGTAACTGGGATGTGTTTGCTGCCTGTCAGTGCTGGATGTGTCTAATCCCAGTCTTCCGTAAGTGACCGAGTCAGGCTATCATCTGGCTCAGCAATTCTGTGGAGTGTCACGCATTGAGAGATTCACTAATTGCCCCAGCGCACTCGGCCGTCATGGCACACAACTCATTACTGCTGACACAGGCTTGTAATTAGTTAAGTGGGGGCATCCAGCCAGCTAATAACCTCAATAGGCATTATTTCTGCTTGGGACTGTAAGGCAGGAGAATGTTTTATCATCACCAAACAGCATCTATGAAATGTAACAAGAGAAGAAAGGAAGTGTCTTCGGTGCTTGAGATATCAACGGAGGCAGTTATAATGTTGTTCTTCCATCCAAAAAATACCTAGAGTTGTGTTTTGCCTCATTTATGTATATTTGTGTTGTTACCTTTCTGTGAGCCCCAAATTCTTGGTTCCTCTTTAGCTCCTCCTCCCTCTCTAGCCCCTCCTCCCAATCCAGCAAGCCCTCTAAAGACTGCTCTCACTCAATCAAACAAAAAATAAAAAAGCATTAAAGGACCTCTAAAACGTACCTAGATTGGCTTATTCTCCAATTCAGTTAAAAAATGTATACAAAGACATATTGTGTTGTTGAACTTGGAAATAAAACAAAACAGGTGAAGGTTGGTGGGGTCTATCTCAGCTGCTTGGGGCCTGAGGAGGGGTACCAGATATCTTAGTGGTGGGCCATATTGTGATAAAAAAAATCTAAATATGATATAACATTAAGAGGATCTGCTATTCTGGAAAGATTCAGCGCATTCATTTATGCTCTGCTTTTTACTGTCTTTTTGACTGTAACATTACCAGTGTTTATATTAATAAAGGGAGAATACACAGTATTAACTAGTATTATGGTGAACATTGGATTGGATGTACAATGAATTGGTAGTTAAAAGGGTTTTATGAAGCAGTAATTTTCTGTGTAAGACAAAAAATACTTAAAGTAAAATTGTGATAAAGTCATGATATTGACTCGTGACTTGTGATATTATATAATACAGCTATGCAGACATAAAAACATGGCAGTACCAGGCAATACCCAATGCCCTTCATGTTGATCACCCTCTAACACTATTCAATAAGATGAAAGTTATACTGCATGTTAAATGAATGTTACATATGCTCTCCCAGTGACACCTGAGATCTACCCATCATGTGTCATATCAGCCAGGGCAGACAGAGTGTGAATGAGCCGACGAGCCAGGCACCATGCAGCAGTGAATGAATGGTGTCCACCTCTGGTCTCTATAAGCGGCCTACCCATCCATTACACTGTTATGGGCTGCACAGATGTCTGTCAGGGCTCCACTGCATAGACATGTGGGAGAGACTGGAGCTGCCAGACTGCACTTCCACTCGGGTTAACAAGACCACCAGTTATACGCTCCACAAACCGGCTGCAACAGGGAGAGAGCCTGGTACCACCACTTTATCTAACAACTCTCTGTGTTAAGATACATGTCTGAAAAGTTTGGACATGAAGTGAAATGGGAGAAAATGCAATGGATGGCAAATTTTATGTGACTATATATAACATATTTGAAGTCTATTTAATTTAATGGTCGCTATTAGCAAATTGTGGGGCACGGTGGCAGGGCAGTTAGTGCTCTTGCAGCAAGGAGATTGTGGGTTCGAGCCTCGGGCCGACCGCTTACAGTCTCTCTGGATGGAGTCTGTATGTCCTCCCCGTGTTACAGTGGGTTCTCTCCAGGTACTCTGGCTTCCTCCACCAAAGACATGCATGTGTTAGGAGAATAGGTCAATCTAAATTGTCCCTAGTGAATGAATGTGAGAGTGAATTGTTGTCTGTCTGTGTAAGTCTCAGTGTCAGCCCTGTGACTAACTGGCCATTGTCCAGGGTGTACCCCGCCTAAGGCCCATAGTTGCTGGGAGAGGCTCCAGACACCTGTGATGAATTGGCAAATGGGAAAGGCTGCAATTTATTAGGCAATATATTATCTTCTGCACAAAACAGAACAGATATGAAAAAAACTGCTTTTGGTTTTTAGAACAGTATTGCAAATCTAGAATCTTAGAATTATAAGGTTCTATTTATGGCAAAATTGAGTTATTTACATATTCCTATTCTCGGTTCAAGTGTTTTGTTCTGTCTGTAATAATGAAGCCTTGACTTGACTTTTGGAAGTGGAATTACTCAAAAGTAGTCAGGACGCAGATAGAACCTTATCATTCTAAGGGGACAATTTGTCATAGAAATCACACTTAGATCATTTTTGAAGGATGGTAAGGGAAAATTTGCAGCTAATTTGGTTCATTGGAAATATGTCAGTAAAATGTGTGGGTATAAAAAGAGCATTGTAGAAAGGCAGGCACTGCACGGATCAGGAATAGGGGTGGCACAATATACCTAGATTTTTTTTTTGGGAGATACAGTATCGGTATTGCAGGCTGCTGTATCGGTATATCTGAATTTGGTATCTTTCTCAAAAACACAATCTGGCAGTAGTTCTTATTTGGAGAAAGTATTTGTGTTCACTGTTCTAATTATTAAATGACTATTTAATATAAAAAGATAAATTAATTGGAATAGTTTAAATACTGTATAAATTCTTTTATAAAGTGTCATATATTGTAGGTTATTATGTGCAATATATTGAGTATCGCAGTATCACCATATTGAGTATCGGTATCGTGAGCCATGTATCGCATATATCGTATCGTGATGTACCCTGAGGTTCCCAGCCCTAATCAGGAACCCTTCTAGAAGCACTTGCGAACAGTACAAATGTGAAATGTGAAGGTATTGAACCAAGGTATTACTGAACTATTCTTTGATTCAATTAATAGACATTGGAAGCTATGTGTTCTTTGATGGTATGAGGCTGTGTCAGTGCCCACATGATAACAAGTCTGCAAAAGTGCCATCAAAGCTTAAGAGTATATTTAGAGCAATATACTCTCCCATTCAAACAACATCTCTCAGGGAACACACTGCATTATTGAACAAGACCATGGTATAGCATATCAAACATCCATCCCAGCAGCACAGCTTCACAATAGGAGAGCTGACCGCTGACCTGGCCACAGTCACGACCTTTCACCAACACAAAACCTCCATGTAGCTAAGCAAATGTAGCAACTCCAGCTACTTTTCTTATGTTCCAGTTGAAATTTGTAGCATTGTTTGGATCACATTATTATTTTGATGTTTTTTTTTTCCTACAAAATTGCGTTTTGATTGTAAACCACAGCGACACATTGTTTAATCTGGTCTTTCATGTGCCATTATCATGTCATCTTTGGAGCTTCACTGTGAGCTGCAGAGGGAGCGGACAGAGGCAGGAAATGAGATCAGCCTGTGTCTGTGCTGCTGTTACTTCATTAGCATGGCTTTACAGATGTAGCAGTAAATCTCTGTTATGAAGGGCCCATAGTGAGCGCAGTGCAGCTGGGGCTGTGGGGGAGCGGCCAGTGGAGGACATACCGACCATAGCATGTTTATAATCAACCAAAATATGTACGGCTATACTTACAACTAGGGCTGAGCGATGTGGTGACAGTATAATAATTTCACTGTTTTACTGAGCCAAGATCACAATTTCGATTTTATCGCAATTTAAGTTGACTTTGTATTTTTTGTCTTACACGGAAAACTACTGCTACCAATGTCTTCATAAAACCACTGTCATTGTTACAGTAAAAATGACGGTGAAGAGCAGAGCATATATGAATGCACTGTTTCACAATTCAACGATCTTCCCAGATTAGCAGATCATCATAACTTCATATCAAGACTATTATAACTACAGAACTGAGCAAATGGCAAGGGTTAAGTGTTAGAAGAAGCAGTAAGAGCACTCGGTGGCAGAGGCGTGGCTGCCATTCTGCACCTATGGGCCACCCTGACCTCTTTACCTAGTTTAGCTTCACAAACCTGATCTCACTATCAGTGAGACTGTCAGGGATTAGCAAGAGAAGACAGAAAGATGTAAGCAACCTACAAACACTGATGAGATGGTGGGAAGAACATGCCGTTCCTTTAAAAATTTTAAGGATTTCAACAACATCGTTGGAACGCTCTACGCATTTTGTAAACCTTTTAAAATAGTTCAATAAATTGCAGATTTTTGAAAGCTTATTTATCTGAAATACAGCTGTACAGCCTGTACAATCAAGTTTGTGTCTAGCTTTGCATGTTCACGTTCATGTCGTGACCAAATGAAAACCAATTAGAAAATCAATTTACTGTAAACACTGAAGCAGGTGTGTGACCTTCACTAAACAATTATTACAAGGAAAACATTACACAGAAATCAATTATTACTTCATGCATTCATTTTCACAGCTTCCACAATGTGATCATTTCCACAAGGCTGTTTCTATTCTTCAATTAGTTTCATACAATTAACATTTCTCTGAACAACAGTTAATTACATGAAAGTGTGTTGATGGAGCCTCGTTAATCTTCACAACATTCTTTATCTTAATATTCATTTCCAATTTTCTGGCTTGTGGCTTGTTAGACGTATCAAATTGTAGTTTTGAAAAGGGGTTAAAGCAGGGGGGCCAAACTTATTTCCTCAGGGGGGCCAAAATAAAAATGTATTACTGGTCCACAAGCCAAATGCAATAATATTTGGCATTTAATGAGAATACATGTCAATGATTCTATAATATACATTTCACTCTTTTCTAATGAATATTTTAGCGTATGTAATCTGAGGCTCCTCCCCTCAAAAACTTAAATATAACCATAAATTCTGGGACATCTTGGCGGGCCGAATCAGAAGGCTTGGCTTATTAATACTTATAATAAAGTAACCAGGTGATCACATGGCATTAAAGTCACATTTAATGTAATTTTCCCTTACCTGAAGAGAATCTTTGCTAACACGGGGAGGACATGCAGACTTATTTGATGGTATGCATGTTCTCTTGGTGTTACTGTTGGTTTTCCTCCCAGTCCAGTGTCCAAATACATGCAACGTTAGTATGTTGAAAGTCTCCCCCGAATAGCCCCTAACAGGAACAAGCAAAAGAAAATGATTAATGATGAACAGCACAGTGCTAATTGTTCTTGCTGGTGACCAGGATATGTTTGGATTCGTCCGGACATGCCTACGGACAACCACAACCACCTTTTTGATTTTCAGCAACCCACTTTGGATCCAGACCCAGCATCCACAGAATACATGCTCCAGTTTACCACAAAGCCACATTGTTTTTAGAAAAAGGTCATTAGTCAAACCTAAGACTTATTTGATTACCAAGTGGACCATATGGACAAGTGGGGTACATCTGGGCACCAGCTGGAGTTGTACACCCCAGCCTCAGAGGTCCAAGGTCATGAGGTTAAGATCTTTCTGACGACATCTAATCCTCCTCCAGCTGTATACGGAGATGTTCTGGAAAAGTGCAGGACAGAGGAGGCACTGAGAGAAGCCATTGATACAGCAGCCCTCCCCGTCGAAGAAAAGCAGATTCTAAATGATTAGTAGTGCTCTACCGTGAGACCCAGGAGCTTGGTATAATTGAATTAGTCCCATGGTTCTGCACCAGAGAGAACATCTATTGGACACAGACATCAGGGCGAATATGCACACAGTATAGGCAGCTCATCGTTAGATCAGTAGATTTGAATTAAGGTAAAAAACAAAGAATGTCTTTTTCAGCAGTGCTCTTTAGTGATATATTGTCCAATTGCAACAGAACACAGTAACCAGTCTCTGTATGTCCTCTCCGTATTGATGTTGGTTCCCTTCGTCCAAAGACATGTCTATACAGGTGACTTCTTCAATCTACAGTAGATGATCCATTAATAATAAATGTTAGAGTGAACGGTTGTCACGGTGTATGTCTCCAAGTGTTAGCCCTGCGATGAACTGGCCATTGTCAAGGATGTAGCCCATAGTTGTGGGGACTTCTAATAAAGATAACTGTATAAATATTGCATTTGTATTAGGTAGGTATAAGGTATAGCATTGTTATTTTTAACATATGTCCTATAACACTAAATATGTACATGTATAACATCTGGGTTGTACTAAAAATGTTTTATCTTCACTCAAATATACTTTATGCTTTTACAGGAATTTTGACAGTTCATGTTTTACAATGAGTATGATGTCAGAATTCGTCAAATTAGTGTAAGCGGACTCTATTCCAGGTAATGCATGTGAGGTGGCTCTTTCTCCTTCACCTCTAACTCGTGCCACGCTTCATGAGATTCTTGTAATTTATGACTGCCTTTTCTCGGGCAAAGACAAATCAAATCAGGTTGTAAATATAGCGGCCGGTTTCCAGTAGAGCTCCTCACACGGACCGTAGATCAGGAATAAAAGTCAAAGTTCCTGACAGCCATTAAATAACTGCATCAATAATCCCCCATGTGGCAGCAGCACACTTGGGTTTTGGATTATGGAAGGGAGGGAAGCATTGAAATGGCCTAGTAAAACAACTGAGAGGAAGGGAAAAGGTTATTGGAGATATATGACCTAACCTATTCTCTGCATTTGACCCCTCCCTTTAAATGCCACTTAAGTGACCTGTCAGGAATAGTGTGGGGCACTTCTCCGGATCTCGAAGAACTGGCCAAGAAATTTCAAGTGGATTGGGAAAACCAGAGTACCTGGAGTAAACCCACTTGGACACTGGGAGAACATGCAAAAAAACTCTACAAAGGCCCATCTGGTTCAAATATCGAACCTGGAATGTTCTCACTGTATTGAAACCATGCCATATAATGTGTGGGTTTCTGTTTCTACCACTTTTGTATCTCAGCTATACATGCACAGGAAGCGCAGTGAGGTTCATCACCCGTCAATTGACTCCATGAACTGGATGATTGTACAAGGAGCCTCTTAGAATACTGAATCATAATACTTTCTGAGCCACTGATGTCTTAAATAAAGTCAAGAATCCACACCTCTTTAGAAGTTCAACCAGAAAATCCACCAGTCTGCACCAGTTTCACCTTTTGATTTTTTTTTTAGCTCCGGGCTATTTTGTAAAAGCCTAATTTGTTGTTTTTCACCATGATGAGATCAAACTAGCAGGTGAAACGCTTCATTCACCCTGCTCCACCACACTGCCCTTCAGAATACCTTTTTTTAGAAGATAAGACTTGATTCTCCTTTCAAGTCTTGCACATGAAAGATGATCTATTGACCCTATCCTCAAACTATACCGTGATGTACAGTATACTCTTGTGGGGACACGGCCCTCTTTAGCGACAGTGTAATCCCGCTGACCAAACACATGCTCCAGTGCACACTTACATTCTGCAGTGTTGTCTCGGGATGGTGTCCTGCATGTGCACATGGTCAGACCTTGGCTCTCTCTTTCTCCCTCTATAGCCCCATCGCTCTCCTCTGTGTAAACTAAGACTTCACTTGGAGCACACAGCAGCTGCCCGAGTGCACACAGCAGATGGAACAGTGGCGACTTTTCACACAATCGCCTTAAAATGTGCCTACACCGGCGACATCTGTGCGGAGAAATGATCTGCAAATTTAGCACTTACATAGACCACTTCTGTAACATGATTACTTTTGTATATTTCATCTAAGAGCTATTAGGCAGCAGGTTAGCTCATTAAAGAGGCCATAACCATTGTATTTTTAGGTTAACCGTAAAGGCCATAAGACAAATCTGTGAAGTAGGTAGTGAACATAGTTGATCATAATCGATTTAAGTTTTCCCTAAGACACACTTCATTGGCATTGGCACTACAAAGTTTCATTCATTTATCTATACCGCTTATTCCCATTAGGTGTCATGTGTGACTGGAGCCTAGTCTACCAACTATGGGCCGTAGGTGGGGTACACCTTGGACAGTGGACTGTTAGTTGCAAATTGCAGGGCTGATGCAGAGACATATACGTTTACAGACAACCATTCCCGCTCCCATACATTCATTAGGGGCCATTTAGAATAATCTTAATTCCCAAATGCATGTCTTTGGACCGTGGGAGGAAGCCAGTGCACCCGGAAAGAACCCATGGTAACACAGGGGAGGACACGCAGACACAACCCAGAGCAACTCTATCTAGGCTGGCCCTTGGGCTGAACCCAAAGCCATCAATAGTCATTTTTTTATCACAACCCTTTTCTATGAGATTATTACTTAACAGTTTAACTTTTGTCTACAGAGCCCTATGAATTCTGACAAGTGTTTTGGGCAAAAGAGCTCAGAGACAGATAAAATGTAGTAAAAATTCAACTAGATTCTGGCAGCGGTCCTCCTGGGTGAGCTTCAGAACACACCAGTGTGCCTTTTGTGTTTGTAGATTTGTGTCACCTCCACTACACTGGGATGCAGCAGTAAAGGAAAGCTCTATTCTCTTTCAGTAGAGGACATTAGTATATCAATTTAAGACAAGTAACACAAGTAACAAGTTCCCGTATATCACAATGTAGACCCACACTCAAACCAGCAATCTTCTAGTTCAGGTGTAAATGCTCTATCGTTGAACAACAAAGAACTGTTAAATAATTCCTAATAGTTAGGTTCTATTCTGGTTGTAGCTGGAAATACTATTGTTCGGTATAGTGTTTTTTAACAGAGTACTTTTTCTGGATCTAGATGGTGTTCCAGGTCCACCAAAGACACATGATTTCTCTTTTTCACCAGATTTCGACTATTACATCTCTACTCTACTCTAATACATCTCTGTTTTGGTCGTCTACTACGGCATTTAGTATGGTCTTTGTCACTTGCTGATGCAAATGCAGTTAGTTCAGCACTGCTTTGATGCACGATTCATAATGACTTTTATGGGTGGGCGATACGGCGATAAAAAATGTAATCGTGATATGAATTTATAAGAATTGGCTTAATCTGGGAAGATCGTTGAATCGTGATACAGTGCATTCATGTATGTTCTGGTCTTCATTTTTGCCAGTGTTTGTATTAACCAAAAAAATGTGATATATTTTTAACCATATCGCCCAAACCCTAATAATTAATGTTAATAACACAAAAGCTACAACAGTGACAGAACAATGTCATTGCCCTAATAGCCACAGGGCAGAAATGAGAGCTGATAATGGATGGAAAATGGGTATGTGCACATGATACCGGGGTATTTTAGTGAAGTGAACAACAGCCTGTATAGCTGAGCACCTAGGTCACATGATGTCAGAGTTTCAGTGTATGGCTTTGTAAAGGTTTTTGTACGTGTATAATCCATATTGCAAATTATAATTAACTCCGATATACAGGTATAACAATGATTGATAAATGGACTAAAATGAATAGGCTCAAATTTGCCTTGAGGCTCTCTCCTTTTGCTGTGGAGGTCACATGGGAGATTCATTCATTCATTCATTTTCTTCTGCTTCTTCCCATCAGATGTTACCACATTCATTTACTTTAGGACATTTCAAATCTCTAGTTCATCTACGCACGTCCTTGAATAGTGGGGGAAAATAGGGAACTCACAATAATACAATTCAATGTAATTTTTATACTGTTATTCTGAAACAGCCTCTAGTGTAGATCATAAGCCAACAAAAAAAATTTGAAATCTACTGTATTTTCCGCACTATAGGGCACACTGGATTATAAGGCGCACTGTCAATGAATGGTCTATTTTCGTAATTTTGTCATATATAAGGTGCACCGGAGCATAAGGCACATTAAGCGAAACAAAACAGTCAGACAAGTCAGTCAGTCAAACTTTATTAAACGCGTTCACAATAACTCTCAACACTGTTCAAACGTTAATGGTGTATTCACAATAACTTTCAACCTCGTTCATTTGTAACACGTAAAAAAACAGTCTGATACCTCTAAATCAAACGTTAGCGCATTCACAATAACTTAAATTTATTCAGTTATAACACGTAACATACAACACAATACAGTCACTTTTTTAGTTTATTCCTCGTCCACAAATCCCTCAAATTCTTCATCTTCAGTGTCCGAGTTGAACAGTTGGGCGATTACGGCATCCAGCATGCCCAGATCCCCCTCGTCATTAT
The DNA here is from genome assembly GCA_036025475.1 of Philypnodon macrostomus. Lineage (NCBI taxonomy): Eukaryota > Metazoa > Chordata > Actinopteri > Gobiiformes > Eleotridae > Philypnodon > Philypnodon macrostomus. The sequence goes on from JAVQKC010155664.1 coordinate 15,469, forward strand.
CCGATTCCTGCCTTCGTTACGGTGAAGCATAGTACCGGTATGTATTACTCCGTGACGCTCCTGTCTCCCGGAGCGTTGTAGTTTACCGAAGTCATACCAAAACATTTTGACGGAGTGCCTTGAGCGCCGTGTGACACAAAATTGTCAGTAAGCACAACCAGAATTAATCCATATATAAGGCGCTCCGGATTATAAAGCGTACTGTTGGTTTTTGAGAAAATTAAAGGTTTTTAAGTGCGCCTTATTGTGCGGAAAATATGATAGGTTTTTAACATATATTTTGTGCAGGATAATAAATTGGCTAAAAAACTGAAAATTGCTATTTCGATTTGATTTGTGATTAATTGTGCAGCCCAAACTGACATCTCCTATTTTGTCAAAATTGGTGTTCAGTTTTGCTAACAAACATCCAGCAGAAACTTGCAAGTTAATCCACCCTGTGACCATTGGTGACAGATGTCTGCTGAAATATATGCATTTCTTTCTGTTAAAAATAAAAGTACACATCCTTTCTTTACAAACTGTACGGACCTGCCTTTTTCTAGTCTTACCTCCAACACTACCATCTCCTGAGGTGTAGCCCAAGATGCTTCTTCTCCACTACATCCACTGTACTTCACAGTGTCCTTTCAACATAAATACACTTGCCTGTAGGCAGAATCTATCTGCTCCTCTGTGAAGAATAGATGTGGTGTTTGTACATCCCCCTCCGCATGAAGCCAGCACCGCGGTCTTGGCCGCGTTAACGTTTGTCCCAGGCAGTGCGGAGGTATGGCTGTATAGATCCCCATTTTAGGCTAAGGGCCAGCACTGTGTGTCCTGCAACAAGGGCCCTTGGGTGGTTTTGTCCAGGGGATAACTGTAGCGGATTTAATGGACTCCTTTATAGAACTAGAAGCATGGAAAAACACAGATCTCTACCGTGGAACTGTCCCATGTTGCAATAGTAAAGATAAAATGCATAAATCTGGGATCTTCTAATTTTAGGGGTAAATGCTTTGTTCATTGAGCCACTTGATCTCAGAATCATAAGGAATCATTTCAAAGATTCTTGGATTAAGGCAATATTCCAGATGTTCAACAACAATTTTATTTTTCATTTCATCAAAATACACTAAAATTTTGATCATTGCTTGCTAAAGCAAGGAGATTGTGTGATCGATCCTCAGGTCAGCCGACTACATTATTTCTGGGAAGAGTCTGCATGTCCACTGTGTTACCGTGGGTTCTCTCTGGGTACTCTAGCTTCCTACCACCATCCAAAGACATGCATGTGTTAGGAAAATGGATCACTCTAAAGTGTTCCTAGTGAATGAATGTGAGAGTGGACAGTTGTCTGTGTATGTCTCAGTGTTAGCTCGTGACTAACTGGCCATTGTCCAGTGTGTATCCCACCTAAAGTCCATAGTTACTGGGATAGGCTTCAGGCACTCGCAACCACAAATGGGAAAAGCATTATAAGATAAATGATTTTATAGTTTCAGTTGCCTTCCATTACATTCATTTAGTTTTTGTTTTGGTTTCTCATGCAAGGACCAAGACAGGTTTTACATCATAAATGAAAAAGAACAAACTAGTAGGTCTAATGCTACTTTCAAATGGTGGTACCGTATACGAGTTTCCGACATAGAGGAGCTCATGAACGCATCGCCAAGTCGTCTGACACATCTATAGCTTGTCCATCCTGGGAGTGGATCCCTCTATCATGTGGTTCTCTCCAAGGTTTCCCTTACCGCGATGGAGGGACAGGGGATGTCCTGGGACAGGCCTTTTGTTTGTATCTATTGATTATGCATTAATTTTGTTTATTGTTTGCAATGACCTTGTTTATTGTTTAGATGCATCTCTTTCTGTGATGCTGTAATTATACATAGATAGGAAGATATAGGGCTATACAAATTAAATTGAATGGATCAAGTCGGATAAATCGGAATTTTAGAAGCATCATACTGAATGATCATACTGAACTACATTTTTCTGAACATTTTACTGAACTACGAGTTGCAATAAGTCCAATATTAAGTACTATTCACGTTTGCATCACCAACTTGTACGGCTGTTGTCCCGTCACAAAAGACAAACTCAGGAGGATTTGTCCAACACGGGCTTATATAGTACTTTGTCATTATAGTAGATGACTAATAGCTTTGTGAATAAACATGATATGCTTTCAAGGCTCTGACAGTGAATACCCTGATTATGTAAATCTAGCTCCTCTTGAGTACGGGCTAAATAAAAAAAAAATACAAAATGACAAAGCTGCTCTCTCTTCATGTGTGACCTACATTACACAAGAAACTATTGTGTTCAGACAAATGGTGGCATGAAAGGATGAGAAGATGAACACTTCGAAGAAAATATTTGCTTTGTGTTAATATCGTATCTGATACCAGCAAGCTCAGGAAATTTAGATCTCCAAGAAACAACAGCCTAAACCTAAACAATGAAAGTGTTAAGTACATCATCAACCTGTGGCTCTATGTAAACAATGTCAAAAATTTCTAAAACAGATGTCACACTACTATTTACACTGCCATAAGCTGTGAATTAAATGGAATATGCAATGTGATGTGTGTTAATGTTGCAATGTGTCACCTTACATTAGTTTGTTAAAATGGTTACTTAAAGGGCTACTATGCAACTTTTCACTGTTCTGGTCACATTTCTCATAGAGCTTACCCTACAGTTTCAGGGGATAGCACTGTCCACAGACAAAACACAAAGATGATAGACTTTATACATTGACTATAGACTACTAGCTACTGTTCAACCACAAAAAGAACTCTCTGTAAAAGCCTCTTTAAAAGCACTTTGTGTTTTTGGCGAGACCTGTGACTTGACCCAAGACTTCCAGGGGCATTTATCCTAGCAAGGAAGCTTCATTCACCCCACAACAACACCAATAGCTAGAAAACAATATGCCACATTTTCATTCTAGATCATTTTTTTGTGTTTACAGTTTACTTAAGTTCCTCCCGCTACACACTATAGGTTAACTACTTTCAATCATATAATAGGGTACATGTTAAGCACTTTCTAGTTTTTATTTTTAACATCTACGGATTACCGATTACATTACTGGCTTTACTTCAAACAAATAAAGACAAGACATTGCAGAATCTAGCACCACTCCCATTAAACTGCTATAGTCTAGCATTTGCAATTAGACAGGAACTAAAACCATTCAGCAGGTTTGATCCCACTGAGGGAACAGCTGTCCCCGAGTGCCTTTAGACCAAGTCCAAAACCAATTCACAGTCCATTTACACCCACAGCCCTCCACTGACAGCACAACATTATACACGCATTTTACACTCTCATCAGAAGCTAACAATAGGCCGCTCCGCTACATTTTCCACCAAGGATTAAGGAGTGCATTTGGAAAGCTATATACCAACACGCAAACTTACAGTCGCATGAAAATCCAGCCTATAAAAACAACTTTGGGGTGTTTTGGGGCAAATTTTTCTAATATTGAGCATAATTTACAGAATATCCACATTCCTAATTGGTGCTACCCTACAATCTCTTTGGGTAGAGTCTGCATGTTCTCTTCATGTAGCTGTGGGTTCTCCAGCTTCCTCCCACCGTCCAGATAAATGCATGTGTTAGGTGAAGAGGTAAATCTAAATTGTGAAAGGATGTGAGAGTGAGGTAAATCTAAATTGTGAAAGGATGTGAGAGTGAGTGAATTGTTGGCTGCCTCTGTACCCGTCTCTGTGTCAGCCCTGTGACTAACTGGCCATTGTTCAGGGTGCAAGAGGTCTAAGGATTATAGCTGCTGGTATAGGCTCCAGCCACTGAAAAAGTGGAAGAGGATTAATGAAAATATGCGTCTTATGTTTCATGTGGCAAAAGTGAATTATGTACAGTACAGACCAAAAGTGTGGACACACCTCATTCATTCTAAGAGTTTTCTTTATTTTCATGAAAAGGCATGAAATCCCACTTATTAACCCTGACAGGGCACACCTGTGAAGTGAAGACCATTTCAGGTGACTACCTCTTGAAGCTCATCAAGAGAATGCAGAGTGTGTGCAAAGCAGTAATCAGAGC
>JAVQKC010155679.1:0-17140 GCA_036025475.1 Philypnodon macrostomus
GTCCCACCGGAAGGAGGTCCCGGGGAAGACCCAGGACACGCTGGAGGGACCATGTCTCTCGGCTGGCCTGGGAACGCCTCGGGATTCCTCCGGAGGAGCTGGAGGAAGTGTCTGGGGAGACGGGGAAGTCTGGGTGTCCCTGCTTAGACTGCTGCCTCCGCGACCCGGCCTCGGATAAGTGGAAGAAGATGGATGGATGGATGGATTTTGCAACATCAACCACAATATTTATCTAATACAAGCTGTTTTGTGGCGCTCCCACTTGGACTCGATGAGAAACACTCTGATTAGATACTGGAATAAACCATTTGTGAGGGTTTTTGGCACTCTAAACACTCTTTTGTTCTTCTGGGATATAGACAAAGCCTTGACTTCCAGTCGGAGATGTTGGTGATGGCAATTGTTATATTAGCATTAGCATCTCTAAATATAAGATAAATCCATAAAGAATAACTTTAATATAATTTGTTTCTCCTTCCCCTCTTCTCCTCTTCATTCACATTGAAAACAGTATTTCTTTTGCAGGTTGATTTACGCAGCAGGCTAAACCAATAACAGTTAAAGCTACCTCAATAAACCAATAATAGCCTTATTGGTTGATTGTTTTTAGGTCCCACAGAGTCCAAGGTTTATGAATAATATATATTATTTTTTTCAGTGTGCTATATTAATAGCCCACTAATGCACAGTAAGAGCTAGTTTAAGTCATATTTAAAAATGCACATTTTAAATATCTACCCTTATACCTTTAAGTCATGTTTATATAGTGTGCAGTCAACTTTGAATGCTGTGTCAGTAGAGAAAAACATATTCTTGTCTCTGCTATGAGAGCAGAGAAGGTCACAGCGGAGGTGTGGTGGTCCAGGCACTCTTCAGGCTGCAGGAGGCTAAGGGAGACTCCGTCCAGGCTGGGGGAGGAGTAAATGTTTTGAGTGTCAGAGAGGGGAGTGGGGGTGGGGGGGCTCTCTGGGACTCAACGGCCCGGATTACACTCACTGAGGGCCAACGGGTCACTGGATAAGAAGTCTTCTCTGTTACAGATTAAATGCAGCACTGAGAGAAGCGCTGCCCCTGGGCTAAGTGGGTCTGAACACTCGGCACGGCTTTGGCTTAACCCTTCTGTCGGCTCCTCATACAGGCCTTAGCACAGAGCTGGACAGAGCGGTCGCTTAAGTCTGCGGGATGAGCCAGGCCCTTGAACACATCCGGGTCACGTAGGGGGCAGTGCGAGTGTTACTGACATGATATCTTAATTGGAAAGTTAATCCTGAGCTGGGACAGGGCAGTGACATGAGGCTGTTTACTGTGGACTGTGTGTTAGCTGTACAATCTGTGGCCCCGGGGCAAGCATTAGCTTTGTGTAGTACATGATACAGCTGCTGAAAGTGCTTTGACACACTACTACACACATACTTACACACACACTCTTACACACACTCTTACCACAGTATCATGTCTGTAGTACACACACTTTTACACACACTCTTACCACAGTATCATGTTTGTAGTACACACACTCTTACCACAGTATCATGTCTGTAGTACACACACTCTTACTGCAGTATCACATCATGTCTGTAGCACACACACTCTTACACACTTTCTTAATGCAGTATCACATCATGTCTGTAGTACACACACACACTAGTACACACACTCTTACACACGCACTAGTACAGACTCTTACTGCAGTATCATGTCTGTAGCACACACAGAGTGCAGGGTGATGGCAGATTGTCATACTCAGAGACAGTAGAACCAGGCTAAAGCCAGACCAGTCTATGCATTTTGAAAGTGGCATGTCAGGAGATAAGACATTGAGAAGAATGTTTGGAAGTAATTGCACGAAGCTAGCTGGGTAAAGTAGGGTCTGGTCCCTTGCTCAGAGCAAATCATTTCTCAGCGAGTTTGCGGACTGACCAATCATAAGCTGTTTATGTTAACAGTTCCTTGTTAACAACAGACTGTGTGCTGTAAGTGTGGCGTTAGCAGTTTATACACATAAGTAAACTCCACCCTTGAAACTGAATGTACTCAAAGATAGACCAGACTAACATCTTTGTATAGAAATTAAAACCCTCTCACTTGTGGTAGCACTGCCACACCTTTGGTTCCCACTATAAGTGCATAACTCACAATAGAATCAGTGGGAGCAGTGAGATATGAGGTTTTGGTGAGATTGTAAAATGTCAATCAGGGCTGCAAATTAAATACATGTGATTATTAGCCATTTTAAGTACCTCAAGTCTCTGGATGTTGTGGGGCTGTCTTGGTTGACACGTCTCTGCAACATCGCGTGGTGGTCGGGGACAGTACCCCTGGAGTGGCAGACTGGGGTCTTTTTAAGAAGGGGGACCGGAGAGTGTGTTCCAATTACAGAGGGATCACACTTCTCAGCCTCCCCAGGAAAGTCCATGCCAGGGTGCTGGAGAGGAGAATTCGGCCGATAGTCGAACCTCGGATGCAAGAGGAACAATGCGGTTTTCGTTCTGGTCGTGGAACGCTGGACCAGCTCTTTACCCCCTTAGTGAGGGAAGGATGGAGCGTGAGATTGACAGGCGGATTGGTGCAGCCTCTGCAGTGATGCGATCGTTGTACCGGTCTGACGTGGTGAAGAAGGAGCTGAGCCGAAAGGCAAAGCTCTCGATTTACCGGTCAATCTACGTTCCGACTCTCACCTATGGTCATGAGCTTTGGGTCATGACTGAAAGGAAGTCTGGGCGTCCCTGCTTAGACTGTTGCCTCCGCGACCCGACCCCGGATAAGCGGAAGAAGATGGATGAATGGATACCTGATTTTGTGGGAGTGGAGAGACACTTAAAAAAAGTTTGAATAAAGATATATCGGCTCAAACAGATGGACGATGGTACTTTGCTGTTCTTAAATGATCATTTCTAATATTTAGGGTTAGAAAGAGTCCATAGAGACCATTGGAAAAATCTAAATTCAGGGTGTCAAAATCCAGTAAAAATCATATTTATAGAATAATAAATACAAAGCTGTTATTTGTATGTAGATTTCTTAGTTTCAAAAAACATGGCTTACTAAAACAATATATCGATATCGGAATCAGTATCGACCAAGAAATTTCATTTCGGTGCGTCCCTAGTAAATGCACTCCCCTCCTTTACCCCAGCCTGTGTCTCTCACATAAAGCACACATCGCCTCGTATGTGTTCACAGACCAGGACCAGTGTGACCATACCGAGCGGCAGTCTGGAGTTAAAACATTGAACTTAAAAAATATATAAATAGTTGTGAATAAACTGTGAATTTTAAAAAAAACATCAACTCTCTCACATTGTTCCTGATAGATAATGGCTGCATCGACCAATCAGCGGTTGTCCTGTGGAAGCGTGTGATTGGTTAAACATTTCTTTCCCTCGCTCTAAAACAAAAACCCTTCTAAAAAAGCCCACAGTGAACCTCAAAGTCTCATTTTTTCCTCAGACAACTTCTATTAAATTGTGCTATTGACTGAGTAATAATAAATATAAGGGGAAAAAATCATGCAGTGCAGCTTTAAGTACCAGTTTCAGATACTTTCCATTTCTGTGAACAGGCAGCTGGAGCACTGGGGAATCCTTATATTTCTGCCATAAAAGTCACATTTAATAGAGTAGTTTCTAAATATACTGTATAGCTTTGGGGAGATGCCACCAGGCCTGCTACAGGGGCATACACACGTGAATCTGAGAACCTTTGAGACATAAAACATATTGATCTACAGCTTCTGCTCCAGCTAATGTGGACTCTGTGGTCTATGGTACCCCAGACCCAATAACTTCCCCCCGTATCTCTTTCCAACGTGCAGCAGCAGGCCAGGAGCATACTTTCCAAAGACTAGAAAATTGAGAGGTGAAAAACCCCACAGTAGTTAAGTTTAAAACAAGAATGTGAGGGATTTCCTGCTTCCTGCATCAAGCTGTCAGTTGTATCATTGATCGCATTAGCGTAAGTCTGAATACCAGGATAGAACAAGAGAAGAAATATGCTCTTTAGTATTGGTAATCAGATAATAACATGGTTTAAGGTCAGGTTTTACAACAGGTGGCCCAAGGCTATAGGCATGATTTAAAAGTCATTTAAATGATTATGTAACTGTAAGTCTAATATAATCTAATTGAAGCTCTTGTTGACAGGAATTTGGTTGGTGTTGGTTAAAGGTTCATACTGTCTTGAGTTTTGAGAGAAAACAACATTATGGATATCCGTGCTGAAAGTATAAAACCACAGCTGGATTACAAAGGTCACGAGATTAGGAATCCGGCACCAAGGACCATGAAGGGGCTGGTCCTGGAGAAGGTGTCAAACAGCAGGTGGTGTAAGCGTTTCCTGGTGTCTGATAAAACTACATTTGGCTTCAAGATTTCACGGTAACCCTTTATTTGACATAGCCCTTAACTACAATGTATCTACCTCATTACACATTAAACATGTAACTACATTGTACCTAATCCTAACCTTAACCATTCTGTATGTTACATGTTTGTTACTCAGTTTATTACTTAATGAGGTAGATACAATGTAGTTAAGGGCTATGTAATTTGACTTAAAGCTTCAATGACCCTGAGCAATCAAACCATCTTCCTTTTTCAGGGCCATTTTGTTTGTTTGAGCTTACATAATCTGTTACTTTTATTTCCACATACATGCAGCACCTATTTTATGCTGTGATTCATAAACAGAGAAAAAATAATTATCAGTGACTTTTAATCAGGGATGTTCAAACTATGGCCCAGGGGGCAAAATGCGGCCTGCAGAGCAAATTTTTGTGGCCCTCAAGCTTATCTCTCAATTGGCCCAAAAAGTCTTTTTACTGCCTGTGAATTTACATAATCCAACTAAAAGACAGCATTCAATGTGTAACATGATATCCTTCCACTTTTCTATGTGGATACTATATAGAGGGACACTAAGTAAAAAAAAAAACTTCCAGAGGATACATGTCCAGAAAACGAAGAGGCTTTTGGTGAAGCAAAATCGGTCGCTTCAGAGAGTGGCCCTCCCAGGTATTCATTTTTGACAATGTGGCCCTCAGTGAAAAAGTATACACCTGCTGTAAATAAATGAAATGTCTGCTCTAGCACAGGTCCAAATGTGGTACCCTTGACCTGACAAACACAATGTGGGACATCCAGGTCACCTTTCAATAAGGCACATTTGACCCTTTTGAGATGTCTGTTGTGAAAATACAAGATTGGATATCACAACTGCTGTGTGTGACGGCCATCTTCGTTTCAATACAGGAAACACCTGAAGTGTCCATATGTTAGTGACACTTGTATTGATAGCGATTGACTAAGCACAGGAAGAGAAATGTGAGTGGTCGTAGAGAGTTAGATATTCACCCACATGTTTCAAGTTCTATCTAAACAATGGACATTCTCTTAGGGCTTATGTACCAGAACTAAACCAGGCCTAAACCAAGATTGGCAAAACTGGGTCTAAATACTGTATATCAGTCACAAAAGTTAAAAATATCTGCATTTTGGGTCAAAAAACGTTGTGAAAAATGTATAACCAAATATTAGTAATTTGACTGACTACCATTAGAAAGAGCCTGCATACCACCAATGGGACTTGCACCACAGTTTGAGAACCACTACACATTGTGACAGCGATTGACGGAGCACAGGAAGAGAAGTGTGAGTGGGCCTAGTGAGATAGATATTCATCCTCATGTTTCAGATGTATCTCAACAATGGCCATTCTCTCTTAAAGGACCCCACAGTTACAGGGAACAGTGGTAAGTGCAGGGGGCAGGACAGAGGGGGGCTGTGGGGCGAGGTTCGGCTACTGTTAGTGACCTGAGTGAGTGACAGGCAGATAACAGGGGGCGACAGGAGGTGGCAGGGGCGGGACAAGAGAGGCAGGAAGCGGGGTGTGCGTCACTGCAGGCAATATGAAGGGTGTCGTCTTAGGTGACTCCTTGAAATGGAAATAGTATTTTTTTTTATTATCTAAATAAAACTCAATCATATGTTTTACATCAATTACATTACAATTACATTATTTTTTTATCTTTTATCTTTATATATATATTTTTTAGTATTTTTTTTACAATGTTTAGATTATTAAAGGTGTAGTTTGTAAGTTTCCTATGAATTTAAAATAGAAAAAATTGAGTAAAAACTTTTCTATGATGTAAAGTAGGTCATATGTCATAATTTAACTTTCATCCCTTTCCTAGCCTCCACAGCAACATCAAATTAGACTTTGTGGGATACCACTTTGACCAATAGTAGTCGAGTTTTACATTAGTTCCTCCCCCTTTCCTCTGCAGACAACCTACTTTACGCCATAGAACAGTGTCAGATAGTCAATTTAAAGCATTTGAAGCTTTTTCTTACTTACTGGTTACACTATTAATATTGTAAATAATATAAATGTTTGAACCAACAAAACCCTTACTGGAGAAAAATCACTTTGGGCCAACAAAACAAAAGTTATCTATCTATTTTTGTAAAGATTATATTTTATTTTTTTAACCAAACTTAATGTTTATTATTTTGAAATACCAGACAATGTGCAATTTATTACATTTTTTCATCTGTCTGGTTACATCACTGTCCAATATACCGTATAAACCTTTTTTATATTCTTGCATTAGGTCCACGACTTCTTTAAAGCAGTAGTTGTAATGTTGTTTCAGGTGTCCCCCTCGCCCTCTCCCCACTCAGGACGTCCCGTATAGGCCCTGGAGCGGCGCTGGAAGCTCATTAGCTTGTTCAAAGAGTTCACTTCCCCCTCGATTTAACACACATACTTGAGTGTGTTTACCTGGTTAATCCCAGCCTAATCTGGCTCATAGGCAGGAAGTGCAGCTCAATTAAGGAAATGAAGGTGTGCTGTTTCTGCAAATAATGATGATGATGAAGGAGGAGGAAGATGCTGAGGCCCACCTGTGAAATGTCACAATTCAGGATTATGCAAATGACTCACCCTTTTGTGGTTTGTAAAATGAGAAATACAATGAGACACATGTAACTCTTGTGAGGCTTTAGTTTCGATCATTTAGTCCTAGTTTCAGCGTGTGCATTGGCACCTTACAGTATGTTCTCTGCTTAGACGCAGTTTTTCTGAATTTACACAGACTAAAGAAGATGGAGGAAAATGTTATTCAATGTAGATAAGACTGTGTTTGTGCAGGCATGAGTCAAAACACTACAGACACAGCCTCATTTTTCTTGGATGCTGGGTTTGAGCGGAAAATTCTCTATGAATCTGCAAAATGCAAAGCAGGATTTAGACACCCTTTGATTGTTAAATAATAATATATTTTAATAATGAATAATATGTTTGAAGTAAACTGCTATACATTTTACGTGAATGTGGACATAGCCTTATTTGTATTGATGAGAAGTTTATTGATTGATTAAAAAATATATATTAATAATGTTTTAAAGCTTGAGAGAAAGTTATATTAAGTTTTTATATTTTATTGTTTGGCTATTTTATACCCACCATAGCACTGGATAAAATTTCAGCAAGAGCCAAAACAATCATATAGTTTTTCAGCTTATTGCCAAAGCTATATCCCTTGGATAAGATGATGATTTACTCATACTGCACAGACATCCTTCACACATTTTACAAGTCTATTCATCTTGATCAGAGGCAACCATGTAATTTTTAACTTTAAATTATAAGTGTTGAAAAATAATTCTCAATGAAATTAAAAATACATGAATGTGGCCTTTATAATGACTACGCCTCTGCTTTGTGGAAGTGACCCTGGTCATGTTGAATGAAGTGGATTTCTCTGCTCTCTCTCTTACCTCTGTGTGTCTAAATGCAGTTGAAAGAGCGTCATTTGTAGATTATATTTTTAGATTATTCCAGGGCTGCATCTGATTGTTGCGAGGTAATTACTCCGACTGACTCAGCTCTCGAGTCCAGAGTGATTTATTTTATTTTTTTTATCTAATGCTGGTATTGTTTAAAAATAGACCCTCAGCTTTATATTCCCTTTCAGATTGAATTGGGTCCTGATTCATTTTCTGTATTGACGGGGTATGTAGTGTGAAGATTGACCGCCTCCTCCTCCTCTTCCTCCTCCTCATCCTCCTCCTCTTCTTCCTCTTCCTCCTCCTCCTCCAGCGCCACAAAGGAACAGTATGACTCACAGCCTGGTCTTGTGTCTCACGAGGAGGGCCACTATCATATACTCCACAAACAGAGATGATGCTAATGTGTTCCGGTTTAGTCTGGGCATAGATAACAATAATAGTGAGGAGGACAGTGAATGAGTCGGTTCCTGTGTGGAATTAATCGCCTATTTGTTAGCAAGATTAGCGTTTTGCTTTGGCAACAGTGTCTAAAACAAGCCACATTTAGCTTACAAATGAAAAAAGCTAATGAATGCAAACAATGGCTTAAATCTGTTCAGTCCTGTGAACATTACTACAGTAAATAGTGTATCTACTGAATGTTTTAATGGCTTTGTCTCATTGATTGTTACTGTCTGTTTCATCAAATAAACAAATAACTAAATACATTGACATTTTAGCAGTTTATTTTTAAAAATTTCATTTAAAAAAATATAGATTTCAAAACACAAAAATTATTTATTTGATTTGATTTAAGTGTGTCAACAGCTAGAAAATATGTATACTTTCTCATGAAACAGAGATGCTGGACCTCTGTGTAGACATGCCATAGTCTCACAATGATGTTGAAATATAATGTTATCAAAACTATAACGTTTGAATCTCTTTGCCGACGAGTCGACTCAAAAACACATCCATCACACATAGTACGGGTCTTTCATATTGATCAGAGGCTGCTGCTGATGACTCACAGGACGTACTCTCACATCCGTCATCCTCAGAGCCTCCCTGTATGTTTGTATGTGGGTGTTTGCGTGTGTGCGTGTGTTTGCATGTGTATGTGTGCGTGTGTGTGTGCGTATGTGTTTGCGTGTTTATGTCTGCGTGTGTGTTTGCATGTGTGTTTGCGTGTGTATGTGTGCGTGTGTGTTTGCATGTGTGTTTGCGTGTGTGTGTTTGCATGTGTATGTGTGCGTGTGTGTTTGCGTGTGTGTGTTTGGGTGTGTGTGTTTGTGTGTGTGTTTGCGTGTGTGTTTGCGTGTGTGTGTTTGTCTGTTTGTGTGTGTGTTTGTGTGTGTGTTTGCGTGTGTGTATTTGTGTGTGTTTGCGTGTGTGTGTGTGCGTGTGTCATTTTTTCCTCCCTTTCATCTTCCTTCATGTGTCCAGTTCCTCTGTCCTCTTCCTACCTGAGCTGCCTCATTCGATCCTAATCCGAGCCTGTCATCAGATGAAGTTGGATACTGCTGATGCTGCCATGTTTGATAACTTCACAGCAACATTTTGAACCCAGATTTGGACATTTAGCAAATCCTGGTAACACAGAATAGAGCACAACTATTATGCAGTAATTAACAGGCCAATAACAATAATATGATGAATATATTTGTATTGATTTACATGAGGTTATATTCCTAGTAAATAAACATTAATAACAGTATTTATTCCTCAATAGTGTTTGTTAAAGTTGAAATAATGCTTTTGAAATACTTGATTAACTGGTTACTACTGGTTACTAACACTCTGTGCATTATTCTTCATTATTAGCTATAGACTTTTAAATGAGCAGTTGCACCATGTCTTTACAATGTTAAAGATAAACTAGGTCTGACTGAGGTCTAAACCAGAACTAAACCAGGTCTAAACCAGAACTAAACCAGGTCTAAACCAGTACTAAACCAGGTCTAAACCAGTACTAAACCAGGTCTAAACCAGTACTAAACAAGGTCTAAACCAATAGTAAACCAGGTCTAAATAAGATCTTAACCAGAACATAATCAAAACTTTACAAACTTGCACTGGGGCTCCTGGTCACAGCCTTCCATCATGTGCCTGGTGTTTTATATAATTAAGCTCCATTTGGTGAAGCACTGTATCTGTATATAGCCATAACCCAAACGATACAATAATTACAGTAGTAACTGACACAGAACCTCTTAAAACAAAACAAAACCTCATTCGATCATTTTTATACGCCCTGAAGTTGGCTGTCCGTTTTTCTAATATTATGTCTAATTCCAGCCTGCAATTACTGTGTGGCCTGTTCCTCTGTTTCTGTCTGAGTTAGTCTCAGTGAATGTGTGTGTTTGAGATGATGGGGATGTTAGCCAGTATCCAACATACCACACCATGAAGAGAAGTGGACTGGACTAGACCAATGCAATCTTCAGCCACACATGCATCCCAAGGAGAAAATACTATATTTGAGAAATGTATCATTATCACAGTATTGTGATCTTGCCCTTGAAAGAAATGACAAAAAAAAAGACTTTAATTAAATGATTTTGGTCTAGTCTAGTCCCGGTTAAGTCCTAAATTGTAACTTGATTTAGGTTCGGTCTAGATTTTGTTCTGGTTTAGTTTTCTGGTATACAGGGTATCACAGGGTGTCTCACGTTTTGATTTGAAACGATATGATACACGAACTGAACTTTCACTACATATGCAGCCATAAAATACACTCTTACTGTGCTAAAGACAGTCAGGAGCCAAGAATACACAAGGAAGAGTAAGCTTTTCTACCAAGTGTCTAACAAAGTCACATTTCTCATATTAAAAGTCATAAAAAAGCCAAAGTATGCAGACACTTGAGAGCTTTTGGTTTTCAGTTTTAGTAGAAAAGTTAATGATCCCTGTCCCCACAAATAGTAAAAAGTGCAGATCAAAGACAAAAAAGAGGATAAAAATAAAATCTGTGTGTGTGGTCCATGTGAGTTTGAAGAAAAAGCTGCAGTTATAAAATAAAGATATATGTATTTTTTATAGACTGAGCCATGTGTGGTTTAGTCATGAAGCTTCAAAGAAATACATTTACTCTTTATTGTGCATTTCATTATATTTAATTGTATTCATGAGTTTTATTTTTGGTATTTTTAGGGACAGTATAGTAGTATGAAAAAAATATGCTGTATATGACCATTAATATGATATAGACCAGGGGTGTCCAAACTATGGCCCGGGGGCCAAATGCGGCCCGCAGAGCAAATTATTGCGGTCCCAGGCTTACCTCTCGGTTGGCCCAAATTGTCCTGCATGTGACTCTACATAATCCAACTAAAAAAATATATCTGTCCACTTTTCTGTGTGGTTATAATATAGACGCCAGTTGGACATCAGTCACCTCAGCTAGTGGCCCTCCTCTGTAATAATCTTTGACAATGTGGCCCTCAGTGGGAAAAAGTTTGGACACCCCGATATAGACTTAAAGAGACATTAGTAATCATATGTCAGCAATTGAGATTCCTACGCATTATACTCAACTGGTTGGGATGGACTCCAAAGTGGCCTTGGGATGGTTCTCTGCTTATGTGAGGTCTATATATTTTGGTAATTATATCAAATTGTAAAACCCTATTTTAATTATATGCCAAAATGTGTAAAGACAAAAGAAAATGATTACATGGTGAAGAGGTGTAGTCCGTAAGTGTCCTCAAATAGACACCCTCATACACTTCAACTCCAAACTCAAAACACAAGCCAAACTCAGCAACAATTCTAATCTGTATTTTACTGTGATGTTTATTGTCTAGTTATGTTTATTATCAGTAATGCTTAGTGACCTGACCCCGTTCTATGATGTTAATAGGTTGTCTGAAGTCTGTAGTGGCCAGGGGAGGGACTAAAGTAAAAGCTGACTATACTATTGGTCAAAGTGGTATCCTCCATAGTCTCATACATACATGTGCATGTGAGTATAATGCACAGTGGGGATCCTGGTGATATGTGCGCACTGCGACACTTGGTATGTGCAGAATGTGAACAACGGCAGCAACACAAGGGCTGCTAGTGGCCACACCCCCAAAAGGCCGGTCACACTTCACGGATTGGCTGATCCCCACCCCCCGAGGTCAAAGAGCAGTCGGGGTCCTGTCACTCCTCTGAAGAAAGGTCAAGGGTCAACTTCCACCGGAGTTCGTCTTTCCTCCTCGAGCCCAGCGGGGGTCCTGCAGTTGAGACCAAAGGCAGCAAGTCAAAACTAAACTGTGAACTGATGCATGCAATAACAATGACTTCCTATGCCTATGGAGAAGTATGGCTATTCAACAAGGACGGAAGTTCAGGCAGTGTAGCTAGGGCCCATGAGGTGGACTAAACCAGCACTAAATTAGGTCTAAACTGCCGGGGCGGCAGTGGTGCAGTGGGTAGGTGCTCGCCCTTCAACCAGAGGGTTGGTGGTTTATTATTATTATTATTATTATTATTATTATTATTATTATTATTATTAAACAAATCAAAGGTTGAATCCAGGACTAAAGATTAAACCAGGAACCAAGTCTAACGCTACAACAAACAGGTCTATTGCAACTGGGGTTTAGGCCAATTAGCAACAAGAAGTGTGTCAGGCGGCAGTGGCCCAGTGAGTAAGCATTCGCCCAGCAACCAAAGGGTCATCGGTTTGAATCCCCGCCAGAGCAGATACTGTTGTTGTATGGGCAAGACACTTAACCGACGTTGCCTATGTGTGATTGTGGTCAGATGGGCTGTAGGCGTCCCCACCAGTGTGTGATTGTGGTGTGAATGAATAATGGAATCAAAAATGGACGTGCTTTGACCAAAAGCGCAATATCAATCAAACCCTGTATTATTAAAAACAGAAAAGATCCACAACATTAATACATGAATTCATGTTATCTGTAAACGTACAACATACGGAAGATGAAATGAGCTCTTACACGTCTAACTCTGGGATAAATAAGGTCTAAATCAGGTTAAAATTTGACTAAAATCGGAGTAAACCAGGTCTAAACCTAGAAAAGGTGTACTGGGGCCAGCAAACTAAATGTATTATGTCTGGCTGGTAGTTAGGGGCTAAAGGTTTATAGTGTTTTTAATGTTGAAGTATATATGAATAGCAGCAGTCGGTAGAAACTCAAACACAAGCTAGCCTAACTGTGTTAAAGTGACACATTTATAAGCAAAACAATTACAAAATGATTGATTAGGCTTGAGATCAACAACATAATATTTTCAGAAACCTTGATTTTACAGTATAACATCCAAAAGCAGACTAGAAAGTTAAAAGTTGCAGCCTTCATGAGCTTTTTTGTGTTTTTTAATAGTGTAAATATGTATGGGTCATTTTGTGTCACAGGTTTTCTGATCTAGTGAGAACATTCTTTATGTTTTGAAGACATTAGTCTGTCCTTATCTATGACGTCCTTAGTCAGGTCATGTTGCCCCTAGTCTCCACACTATAAGGCAATGCCAAGTAGAACAGTAATAATGAAAATACTGTACTTACTGCAAAATTAGCATGTGCTCCGGTACTGTCAAAACGACCCTTTTCAGAACTTTCTGCTCTCCCTGATGCACTGCCCACTTGTGGAGAAGCTACAAAAAGAAGAGTTTGCAAGACACAATGACTCAATGAGAATATTACTGATGATCCAGAGGCACAGCAGAGAGACATGTTTGGGAAATGTGTGGTGCAGCTATTTTATTTATTCATTTATGTCTCACCTAACTCCATCATACAAGCTCTGTTCTGTCCTGAGAAATGCTCTGTTAGATTCACATCTAAAATGTGGACCCACTGGCAATCTTTATTTATTTATTGTAATTCCTCCTATGGACCAAGTGTGTCCTTAATAAAAGCATAATAATAATAATAATAATAATAATAATAATAATAATAATAATAATAATAATAATAATAATAATAATAATAACAGAGAAAAAAATCTGTCAAATAAAATAGAGGAAGTTGTTTTAAGGACACACAGCAGTAGGTAAAAACATTATGGTGCAGCTTAACATAAACATTGCTGTTGGGGTTTAAGGCCAAATAATGTGCTAGCAATAAGCTAGAGCGGTGGTTCTCAAAGTGGGGTCCGGGGCCCCCTAAGGTCCGCGAAGGTCCTTCAGGGGGCCCTGCAGAGCTCCTACATGAAGTCTTTATCAAGAAACTTGAATATGTAGACTATTATACAATATTCATCCAATATCACCTCAAGCAATTTCAAGTTACTAGAGATTGTTGTTTCCAAAGGAACATTTGATGAAATAGACAACTAAGTTTGGTATTTTGGAAGAAAATATCCGGGGGTCGCAGGCAATTTTTTGTCTATTCAAGCAGGCCACAACACTCTTGCCTTTGGGAACGGCTGAGATAGACTGTTACAAGCAAAAACAAAACATTGGATCTGCCCTAAGTTCTCAAGCACTGAGGCAATTTTGCTCACAGATTTACCTCTCACTGGATATTATATCTGTTTCAAACTCTTTTCTGTAAACCCTTGAAATGGTTGTATGCGAACACCCCAGTAGTAGTTTCTGAATGGCATACCTGGCCCCAACAACAACATTATATTAAAAATGACCAAAACCCCCGTTCCTCTTCATTCTGATCCTGGGTTTTTCCTGAACATATATGTGCATGACTTAATCCATTGGCTTGTTGCTGTGATAGACTGTCTAGCAATTTGATCTCAAAGGCCGGTAAAAACAGAGGTGGTGCTACCATCAGGCAAAAGTAGGCAGCTGCTTAGGGCCCCAAGCTTCCAGGGCCCCATAAATGAAGCCTAAAATAAATATGTCTTGGTAGTTATCAAACTTAATATTGTAGAATAGCATTAAAAAGAAAATAAGAGGGCCCCCTTCCCATGTCAGCCTTGAGCCCCCAAATCACTAAATCCGCCACTGGGTTAAAAAAAGGTCTAACTAATGAAGTGGCCAGTGAGGTTACTAAAAAGATACCAAAGCTGTTGTACCATAATCCCAGGACCACCCAAAGTTATTATGCATCAGTGTGTTTTAATGACATTGTTTTATTGATCCCTAAAGTGGAAATTCTTCAGGACTTTTTTCTCTGGCCCAGGAAGTCCAAAGGTCAGGGTCATGACAGAGAAAGGGGCAGATGCCTGTCAACATGGAACTGACTGTGGGTCATCCAGTGAACATATAGTCTACCTCACCCCACGGGTCACAGAATTCCAAATGAAGGCCTAACTCAAGGGTCCGCAAAGCCCTTAAACACCAGAGGTTTACACTTTTATTTACAGATCCCATAGCAAAACAGAACTGTTCCCACTTCCTCCTTGTCTGTTTGTAAGCAACATATGCAGTGGCAACAGATTAAAGGTAGATCCAAACTGATGGAGAATTCTGTATAAACTCGGTCTTTGATTGCTTGGTGAAAACCAGAAAGAAACCAGATTCCTGAGGCATTTCAGTTTGGAGTATTCACGTTTCTCCTTGTATCTGGGTGGGTTTCTATGGGCCCTCCTTTAACCTAAAACATACGCATTTTTGGCTAATGCTTTCAGCTAGGTCCTAAACAGTATTCTTGTGCCAGAGCTGAATACAAATCCTGAGTTGCCCAATCACCCTGACTTGCTGCTGCCCACTGGCACTGGAAAGGGGGGCCTAATGCAAAAAGAGTAAACTTCTTTATGGGGCCAATAAAGCATATGAATGAGTCATCAAATGAATGTTGTTTATTGTCAAACCTACAAGATATCATGAGTTAATATCCACAGAAACAGTACTGTAGGTATCATTCACACTGTTCTCATGCTAAACAATCTATAAAGACAACATTAACACCTAATTTGTATGGTCATATCAATCCATAGGAAGTGAACATAATAGCCTTGAAGTGGGGGTCGGGACCCCTCGTGGGGTCGCAAAGCCCAAACTGGGGATCGCCAGATGATTTTTTAGAAATAATAATTAATTGATTTTTCTAATAAATTACATGTCATAAATGGGTAATAAAAAGCATCACACCAGCATTTAATCTGTATATACGCCCTGTGCACGTTTGGATTTTTTAACTCTGGGGGAAGGGGGTCCCGAGGCTTTTTTGCCATTACTTTCTGGGCCCCAGTCTGAAAGATTTGGGAATCCCTGCTCTAAAGTATCTGCTGAGTTATAGTAACTCATTTACACATTTATTTCATTGGTTGTAATTCGAACTACTTACTACCACCCCTCTGTTCGTTGGCCTACCCAGTATACCCCTGACTTGCCCTCTGTATAACCAGCCCAGACATAAGACATGCCTTGTGTTTCCTAAGGACGACGTGCCCAGAAAATAATCATAATAGAGCTCTCTTTGGGCCCATACTGACACAGACCCAACCTTTCTCACAACAGGCGTAACTTTCAGGAACCACAAAACCCATATCCTCCAGCAGCAGCACAACCAGAGCAAATTATTGGTCTGCGTTTTTTTCCTTTTTCAAAATGTCAAATGTTCCTGAGGTTGACTCCAGGGCCATAACAGGGCTATAAAACTACTGTCTTTTCCATAAACAACAATATAAAATACCTTAGAGGAGTGCATGAACTTCATTCAACGTAATATGTATGTCTGTTGAAGTGACCATACATTGGTAAAACAAAAAATACAAAAAAGTAGTAGAAAAGTACTGGTGAAAAAACTAAGTCCTGAGTAACTGTTTGAGCTGACTGTTTAAATAAATTAAATTGTTTAAATCTGGCAAAAAAATATAACAAATATAATAAACAGATTTTGATATTTTCAAAAGATAAACTAAAAACGTAAATAATTTTTTTAAAAATGAAGGTTCAAGGAACAGAATTTCCACATCATCACATTTTTCACATAAATTTACATCATAGCTACTAACAACAACAAATAATATAGTCAAGTATGGCCTCCATATTCAGCAGCTAAAGCCGTTGGATCCTTTAACCGAAATCTGGTGCTGTATGGGGGACTCTTGACTTCCTGTCCGTATTGTGTGTTTGAACAATACTTGATAGCCATACTGACACTGTCCCTTTGTGTGGCGACATATTTGTTAGTCAAATCAGTCTAGGGTGATGATGCAAAGTGGATTTAAGTCCAACACCATCATTGTTTGAGCCAAATGTTCTATGGTTTTATTTTGGAAGAAACTGTCAGAATCATATTTATAACAAAATACAGACAGTTGCAGAAACTACTTTCGGTCACACATTATGTTACATAGCCCTTAACTACATCGTATCTACCTCATTAAGTACAATGTAATCCACTGTGTAACAAACTGTAATAACATGTAACTACATCGTATCTACCTCACTAAGTACAATGTAATACACTGTGTAACAAACTGTAATAACATGTAACTACATCGTATCTA
>JAVQKC010155685.1:0-11165 GCA_036025475.1 Philypnodon macrostomus
GGGCAGGGGAGAGAGGAGAGCAGGGGCAGGGGAGAGAGGAGAGCTGGGGCAGGTGAGAGAGGAGAGCAGGGGCAGGGGAGAGGGGCGAGCAGGGGCAGGGAAGAGAGGAGAGCAGGGGCAGGGGAGAGGGGCGAGCAGGGGCATGGGAGAGAGGAGAGCAGGGGCAGGGGAGAGGGGCGAGCAGGGGCTGAACACAAACGCAGTTCTGCCACTGTGGATGTTTTCTGCTGTTCTCAAGTTACACAACACCGTTTATTTTATTTCAATTGGTCTCAGGTTACAGAGAAACTAAGATGGACGTGATCTTATAATGACGTTGGTCGACACACAGCAAAGTGGTATGTGTTCATAAAGCATAGTCTATCTCATTAATGTTTTTTGTAATTAGTAGAACATAAAACATGAGTTCAGATGTCCTGACAGAAGTTCCTGTAGTTTTTAGTGTTTTCTGCTCTGTCTACATGCAGCCAGAGTGAGGAGATTGAATGCTGTGTGAGCTGCATGGACAGGGGCTATCAGAGCAGATCCAGGGGCTGGGAGCCTCTAACAGGAACCTGCCCTGGTGCCACAATTACATTCATTTGAGTTAATATGAAAACCTTTAAAAGTATGTTTTAGCTGCAACTCATGTTAAAAATGCAGCTCAAGAAAAACCTGAAATTCACCAGAATACAGGAAATTCAAAAGGAAAGGGGGTGAGTGGTGTTATGCAAAGTTATGCGTGTTTTCAGCAAAAGGAAGGGTGTAATGGGGGTGTGTGGGGATGTGTGTGTGTTTTGAGGGAAGGGGGGCACCACCAAGCAATTTTTAGGAGGAAGCCAGGGAGAACACACAGCAACACGGGGAGGACATGCAGGCTCCTCTCAAAGCAACAATGAGTTAATATACAGTACCTGCTTAAAGAAGTTCTTAAAAACTTCACCCAGTCCATTGTCACCTCTGATAACCCTTCTGTATGCTGCTGGACACTCAGTGCATCCAGTATATCACACAGACTATCACTTAGACTACATCACATATTCACAAAAGCATTTTGTCAGCACTTCTCTCGCCTCTTATACCTCTGACATTCTTTTTACATCATGTCCCTGTCTGCTGCAGATCTGCCCAAAGCTCCAGTTCCTCTTATTCTATATTCCTTATATTATTTAAAATGTGCAGTACTTTACATGAACAGGCACAGTCTGTATCAAGTCTGTCAACTTACATAACATTGTTTTCAGTTTCCCAAGATTCATCCTGTTCCACTTCCACTTTGTATGACTGAAGCCTCTCCGAGCTACTATTGACCTGAGACCACTCTAATATTGTCCAAATTCACAGCAGCCCGCTACACAATTCATGAGTACTAAGTAAAATCATGGTTCATTTGGATAATATAATCACTATGGAAATGTCGTGTAGGCTGCTGTTTCTAATTGAAAAAAAATAGAGACATCAAAAACTTGATCCTAACAAGATAATCATAATGTTTAGAACAAAATAGTTCTCAACATACCTCCGATATCCTGTATCTCCAGTCGACCGAGTCCACTGCTACTGGGAGGGAGCAGAGACAACCACACCGGCTTCCATTTCTAAACAAAACAGAACTGTGTGTCAGTAAGCTATTTTCTCTAACTAAGGAGGTCTCTGGGTCCTCTGACATGTTGGTCCCAAATGAACCATTTTGGACTCTGAGAACATCAGACACAGGCCTTCTGCTGGTGCCCAAAAATCAGGACTAAACATGCAGCATTTCAGTTTTGTGTAGATCAAATCTTGAATAGTCTTCCTGAAGATGGCCTCTACTCTCACAATGTTGAGGAACGTTTTAACTGTGCATATGACACTGAATGTAGTTCCTCATTTTAAACCGTTTCTTGATCATCCATCCATCTTCTTCCGCTTATCCGGAGCCAGGTTGCGGAGGCAGCAGTCTAAGCAGGGACGCCCAGACTTCCCTTCCTCCAGCTCTTCTGGCTCTCCCTTCCGTTTCTTGATCATTTTGAATCAATTTATGTCTTTATTTTGAACGTGTCTTATATTTCTGTAAAGCACTTTCAATTGCCCAACTAAACTGGCCTTGCTACTGACTGCCCCTTTCCCTTCACATTCCTTCACAAAAACACACCCTCAGAATAAACCCTTTTGACATTACCAATAAGAAAAGTCAACATTAGTCACATCCTCTCCCCACGTCTCAACTTTGATGGGATTGTGTGAAGATTATAGTTAGGCCACATAAAAGATCGCAGTGATGTAACTGTGAAATCTGTGCTTATTTATTAAAATATATTTGTAATGTAAGAAAAAATACGGTATGTGTAGTTCAGTGGTTCTCAAACTGTGTTACGGGTACCACTGATAGTACTAAGGAGTTCTTGATTTTGTTTCATTTAGACCTGAGTTTGGACTTGGTGTAATCATGGTTTAGTCCTGATTTGAACCTGGATTAGGAATGGATTTGTTCTGGTTTATATATGGGCGGGGCCTAATTTACCCAGTTTAAATGTGATCTATGTAACTAGACAAGCCAGTAAATACAGCCGTGGCAACATTCTATGATCATCTAGTCGTGTGGATTTGAACCAAGTGGTGTTTGAGAATGGATACTTGAATACTATTGGTAAAATGGTTGTAAATCTGCTTAAATAAACATATTATACAGTTTAATTAAAAATACTGTATATCACTCAATTCCTGAATCAAAAATGCTATGCCATATCTCACATATAAGCACAAAAAACCTAAGCCATGTTCACACCATGTCATGTACACACACTACTGCATACTGTATACCACACCATGTTAGCCCAAGCCTGAACACAACTACATTTTACATACAATTTAACATGATTTAAAATGCACTGTTAAATGTCCACCTCCCACACACAGAACAGTGCGTGCTTCTGCCAGAGCTGGACAGGAATGTGGAGCGGCTCTGTTTCAACTTGTTCACATAGAATTCTTGGTTTAGATTTAGCAACAACTGAAGTGGTTAAGAGATAAAGAGTGTGTGCAACATAATAGACAAACTAAGAATAAGCAAACACACTGAAGCAGCACATATTAGAAGATCTGAGTGTTACAATAGACTTTGCCATGTAAGTTCACTGGAAATTAAGCCGTTTTTCTCATAATGTTAACCTGCATATACATCGAATTGCATCCGAGATTTGAAGACGTCCTGGTAGCCCGACAGGTGACTTCTAGGTGAACAACGACAAGGCACCCACATAATGTATACTAGCCATCAGATAAACTATACTGGGTTGTCAAACCTACAAACCGGTAGCTATATTTTATATACAACAGCCAGAATATAACTTGAATTTGACACTTTAACAATCTAACAACAGAATTCGAATTGCGTTAAGTTATATAATGCATTTCAGACTGGTAAAGTACCTTCAACAAACCATAACACAGTGGTTCAAGTTTATACTCATGCATGTCCACATTCCCCAAGACTAACAATTACATTATTATTAATAATTATTATTAATTATTAACATAGGACTAAACTACTTACTTTCCCAGCTTTCTGAGGCCGTAGGTAAACCTTGCCTGCTTTAGATTGAGCGTCCATTAGTGTTGTGTCCTTTGAAAACAGCACTAAACAACAGCAGCAGAGAATTGTTTCCTTATGAGTGTTTAGTTAATGTTAGACTTAGAACAGGGGCTTGTCTAAAAGTGACTCACTGAAATATGAGCCTCACCTGATACTCACGTCAGGCTGCAGCACACTGAAAGGATGGAGACAATTTCATCCCACGTATGTATTGGAAAAAATGAATACTAGTCCTACACATGTTGGGTGACTAATTGCAAAAATACTCAATGCATGACGCTACAAAATCCAGCCACAAGGGGTCACAAGTAAGTAGACTGCATGTGCTGGTCCCAAGCCTGGAAAAATAAAAACAGCATGAGCTAGAAAATCAGTGCACAGTAAAAGATAAGTCATACTGTATAAACCCACTGGACAAACGAAACCTAATAAATACAAAAATAATAATAATACATCTAGGGTTTTAGCTTATCAAGCTGTTTGCTAATGCCGCTAAAGGCTAACATCTTGTCATGTGACCTGGTGGAGGCTGATTGGACTAAAAATTATACCTCTAAATGTGTAAAACAAACAGAATAATTGAATGTTACCTGCTGCTTGATTAGTGAGGGATGGAGGGAGAGAATATCAATAAATGACAGATTTCCCCAGAGACAAGCTGAGTCCTTCAGAGTGAGATGTGTTTTGTACAAATGAGAAATACAAATTAATTAAGGCTTTTTTATAATTAGACCAGATAAGTTAATTAGGTTTGGGCCACCTGTGCAACTGGAGTCTTATATGGTTACTAAATGCTGTATTATCTACAAAATAGGGGTTGAAAAGGCCAATTTATGTTCAGAAAAGTGGAAGTTAGTTGTTTAATAGTTATTTTGGTGATATTGCACACAGGTACACACCATAAAACGCCAAACTGTATTGATTTTGGGACTTCAGTGAATATTAATTAGGTAATTAGTTAATTAATGACCTCAAGCTGTGAATGCAATAACTCAAAAAGTTTTTGATGGATCTTTTTCAACTGTTGCACACAGGTACATATCATGAAGACGCTGAACTGGATTGAGTTTGGTACTTCTACGATTAATGACAATTAAATAATTCACAAAATAATGCCCCGAAGCACTTTAACTGAGCCAATAATCACATGAATTTTGACACAGTGAAACGGGCTAGTGTATATTTAATGTGCATATACAAATTACAGAGGTCAAATAAAGAATGCCTCAATAGCGCCCCCATGTTTTTGACCCCATGGGACTCTGGAGAGACTTTGGAGAGCAATGATATATTGGTATATTGATTCTTCACATACCCATACCCAACATAAAACATTATTATGACCCCACCCTACAACAAACAGGCAGTCGGCCATTTTGAAAGTTTGATTGAATTTGGGAGGTCAGGTATATTTGACAGCCTCTAACTTGCACATACTTTGCCCGATTAGGCTCAAACCTGACCAAATTGCTCTTCTTCTTTTCACACCCTGTTCCTAAATCAAATACAATGTGAAGAGCATCCTGATGCACAATAATCTGAAAAAAAAAAATCATTAAATATTTAGGCCTCATCCTTCTCCATCTGGGTCACGCTCGGTGCACTAATGTCATTCTCATTAGTGGAAAATCACCACTGACAGATTGTCTTTTTAGTCAAACATGAAATCTTAATGCACACATCTGGGGAGAGACTGGTAATAATGCACTGGGCGAAGAAAACTGGAGCAGTGTTTCCTTTTGGCATTGTTCATTTACATTACCTCCATCACTGTAGTCTGTGTAAGTCTGTATGCTCTATATCACTAACAAAGAAAACCGCAGACAAAGCATGCAGCTCCATAGAGTGTCTCTAAGTATTTGTACGGTTGAGTTGTGCCAATGTTGCTAAACAGGAAGAGGAACTGGTCTGATGTGATCTTTTTTATTATTGTACACATTGTTTTTTACAGTGTATTTATACCTTTTCATATATAAAGGATTGTCTCAAATAGTGTGGAACTATATATCTTTGCACCCACTGTTCTTGACGGTCCCATTAACAAAAAGAGTGGTCAGTGCAGAGTTGAGTCCCAAACGTAAAAGAGGATTATTGTTATTGTCAAGCCTGCAGTAAAGCATGAGAAGATGTGTTTCTTTGTTATTCACCGGGCTGGTGCACACTCATTTTCTCTATCTTCACTATATAGGCTGATTGTCTTTGATTCCACTCAAAATATACTTTATTTGGGAAAATTCTTTTTATTGGTGCTGGGGCCACCTGTCACGTGCAGTGGGTGATCGCAGTGCAGCACTATGGGTGTCATCTCCAGAAGGATCTTGATCTTGATCAGGGGTGTCCAAACTTTTTTCACAGAGGGACACATTTTCAACAATTATTACAGAGGAGGCCCCTCTCTGAGGTGACCGAGCTCACTTCACCAAAAGCCCCCCTCGGTTGTATGTACAGTTGGCTTTTCTCTGGCCACATATGTTCTGGTAGTTTTTTCTTCTTCGCTTAGTGTGCCTCTATATTATACCACACAGAAAAGTGGATATCTTGTTACACTTCCTTTTAGTTGGATTATGTAGAATCACATGCAGTAAAAACATAAAATAAAAACACAATTTTGGCCAATTTAGAGGTAATTTTGAATTGCTCTGTGTGCCACATTTGGCTCATATTTTGACCACCCCAGATCTAGCTGGAGGATTAACCTGTTGTGCATGTTTCAGATTGACCTTCTTGCTGTGAGAAGACAATGTTAATCACGTTGCCACCATGCCAATCAAAGTGTGTGACAGCTGGCCTGAGGATCTAACCCACGACCGCCTTGCTGAAAGGCAGAACACTGACCACTTTATCACTGTGCATCTATTTCAAAATGGCATTTGTCTAAAATTTTAAAACAGATAGCACCATTTATATCTGGGATGCTCAGACAAACAAAAAACAAAAACTACTATACTATACTATACTATACTATACTATACTATACTATACTATACTATACTATACTATACTATACTATACTATACTATACTATACTATACTACACTATACTAAAACGCACTATTTTATTTTTAACTTATTGTCAAGACTTTGTTTAAAGCAGTTGAAAGCTAAGAAATGACACAAGCTACTTGAATCTTAAGGAACATGCCATGACTGACCCCTTAGGCCACACTTTGGACATGTCTGGTCACATCATATTTTCTCCACTCGTCAGGCCTATACGCTCTCCTACGTCTTACACAGTGGTTGTAAAGAGGTTGTTGCCTTATGTGCTGTTGCTCATAACTCCACAGTGATGTAACAGCTAATCAGGCCTGTTTAAATGAGTGTTAATAGAGCTCACAGACAGTCCAACAGCTGTGAGGAGGCAAAGAGAGACAAGCAGAACACACACAACAACACAGCAACACTATAACACAATACCACAACCTAACGGGGGAAGAGAGGGAGGTCTAAGCCGTCCAACATTTCACTGTCAAACTGAGAATGGCCAAAATGAGGGTCAGTGCTCCCTCCCAGGAAGGTCACCTACAATAACACAAACACGCACACGCATGCACAGTCTGGGTATAAGAGGTCTGCTGTGTACTAACTGAATGTCAAATACAACTGCTTCATATATGTGGGTTATCTTTTGGAGAATCTTATGGAGACAACAGGGGGTATGCATGAGATTGTGTGTACAGTGTAACGTGCTTGATGTACAGTGGGGTTTTACTGTGAGAATTTATTTAGTTTGTCCTTCTGAGGCTCCCATTAAACAACTCCCAGAATCACATGGTGGTCTTATTGCCTCAATCCATCTGCAGCTTCAACTGAAGGGTCTACACTGCAAACATGAGAAGACATACAAACTAAAATCACTGAAGAGATATGTTGATTAACAATTTTCCTCCGTGTTAAAATCACATATTAAGGTGACCAGATGTGCCACTTTACAGCATTTTCAGCACAAATACTGTGTCCCAAATTCTGAAGCTGTGTCCCACATTTTGACTCCATGTTCATGAATCTCAGAAATCGCAACAAGCTCCTTCTAAATCTGACACTATCTGAATGACTATATTTATCACTATTTATATCTTAAATTCCACATTGTCAATCTATTACATCCTTATTTGGACCATTCAGTAAAATACCCAAAGCAGTTCACCATATAGCTCTGATTAGCTGCATTGGCCTAGTTAAAAACACTGAATCAGGGTAGGCTGGCATGTGAGAACCAGTTTTGGAATCACACATTTACGATAAAGCCAAGTCAGATAGTCGATACAGTGCCTTTTGTTTCCTCCTCTCTCGGCTTTTTCTTTGTTGTATTTTCTATGTTCGTTCACGGTCTTGTGAACTGACAACAGGCCAAAATGCACCAAAAAAACTCAAATGTGCAAATAAGTGAGTTTTCAAAGTTGGAAAAAACACATTAATAATACATTGTAATCAGACAAAGCATTTGAGCAAAAAACAGTCTATTTAAAGGTGAACAATGCACTGTTTTGGTCATATTTTTTTCATTTATGGAGCTCTCAGTTTCAGAGAATAGTCCCAATATAAGGAAAGAATGCAAAGAATATAGACTTTATCATAATGGTACTTATAAGCGCATCAAAATTGATTTTTTAGACTTCTTCAGGAGATAAAGGAAGCTTCATTCACCCCACAACTTATTTATCCATCACAATGACTTTGAAGCAGTTTAGTTCAGATTAAAAATACAAGATTCAGTTTTACAATACAATATGATGGAGGATTGGCATATTTTTTGGGATCTGTCAATTGTGCAAGAAGCCGACTGAAGATTAATGTATATAACTGGGGGCTGTGATTGTTTAATAAAGTATATGAATGCAGCCCATTACGTAACACACAAAGGATGAAAATCTGATCCAAACTTGTGCAAAATGCAATATGTTCTTTGGGGCATGCATGCAGACTTGAAGGCCATTATTGTATTCATTGTAACATAAAGACAAAGGAACTGGACTAAATTGAAGGCATAAACAAACACATGACTTGGCTAATGTTCCCTATTGTATTTGTGAATGATCTTTGAGTTTCACAAACCCAAAGTCCAATCCATCTTGTCCAGCAAAAGATTATTCATTTGGACATGCATTGCTGGTGGCTTGACAAATTATGTGGTAAGTCAAATAGGGTAGGTGAAATCAGATTGGCGACAGCATGCTTGAACTGAGAAAGGACCTATATGCTGCTATAGGAAAAAACTGTGTAAGATGATACATGTCTAAATGATTGCATTTTGCTGTTTGTTGGCAATTTGTCAAATCAGAATCATGGCCTCGGTCTTATAGGTGCTGGTTCTCATCCAAGCCGCTTCGCATTCAAACCGCCTCTTGCACGCTGAAGGTCCTGGTTGGAAGAAGCCAACAGGACAACGTCATCTGCAAAAAGCAGAGATTAAATCATGTGGTTCAGGACAGGACTCCCTCTGGCCCCTCGG
This sequence comes from Philypnodon macrostomus, assembly GCA_036025475.1. Taxonomy (NCBI): domain Eukaryota; kingdom Metazoa; phylum Chordata; class Actinopteri; order Gobiiformes; family Eleotridae; genus Philypnodon; species Philypnodon macrostomus. The sequence continues at coordinate 9,006 of JAVQKC010155685.1, forward strand.
CTGCACCTTGAAATTCTGTCCATAAAAATTATAAACAGAACCGGTGACAAAGGGCAGCCCTGCCGGAGTCCAACATGCGCTGGAAAGCAGAGTAGCGTGATCCCCCTGTATTGAACGCACTCTTCGGTCCCCATTCTTAAAAAGAGGGACCACCACCTCTGCCACTCCAGAAGTACTGTCCCCAACCGCCACATGGACACATGTCGTGTTTCGCCTTTTCACGTGGCGTGTTTAGCCTTTTCACGTGGCGTGTTTCGCCTTTTCACGTGGCGTGTTTCGCCTTTTCACTTGGCGTGTTTCGCCTTTTCACGTTGCGTGTTTCGCCTTTTCACGTCGCGTGTTTCGCCTTTTCACTTGGCGTGTTTTGCCTTTTCACGTCGCGTGTTTCGCCTTTTCATGTCGCGTGTTTCGCATGGATTGTGTGAATGCTGTCGCCCTTTTCGTGTCTATGCGCAGCAGGACGTCTTGTCGCGCCTTTACACAGACTTCGTCATCAGTCGCGTCAGTCGTGTCCGGTGTGAACGCACCATAAGGCATATTCCCCGTGTTTAAACAATCTCTAATTCTTACACAACACAATTATGGGTTTCCTGACGGTTTAGCCTTACCGCCTTGGGGCCCTAATGATGTAATCCGTGATGAGATTGAAGCTGCTGCCAAAGGCTCTTTTGGACTCATATGGTGGTCTGTCATCAACATGGGCTCCACTTTACAGCCAGGGACCTCTGCCACATGGGACCCTCAGTGATCCTGCCCAACAGAGCGGAAGGACTGGCACAACATGACAGATGCAGGAAGAGGAAGGAGGTAATGTAATTGTGTAGACTATATAAAAATAGATAAATAGGAAACGTAATGCATGGGTGGACGTAGTTAAATTTCACACAGCTCAATGGTCTTCTAGGCAATTCAACTGGAAATTTTAGCGTGTTTGTAACTGGCTGAAGAGGCTTTCAATCATCTAAATCCGGGGAAGAGGGCGGGACTATGTGATCCGGTGAATCACGAGGGCAAAGTACAAACCCAGAGCAGGCGAAACAGCTGTCTGGCGCGACTGGCACCTTTCCATTCGTCTAGCCTTTTGGTTAGCGCTCCATCTTACTACAAAATAATGCCAAGTTTATTATTTGTCAGCGAATTGCCAGATTAAATTTAATCATTTTTTTTCTGGGACTATTTGCTGTTTCTTCCTGTTGCTGATGCACTATGTTTGTAAGTTGAGGAGCGCAGCTGGATAGAGGTGCTGAGGGTGAGAAGAGACGCGGAGGTTGAACGGACATTTGGGGGAAAGCGATGAGGTTGAAACGGTCTCCAGTGGCGGGCTTTTTAGGAGCCTGGGAGCTGCTACTGGTCATCAGGTAAGAGCAACCGCAATATTTGTACTATTTTTGTTATATTTTTATTTTTTTCTATTTTTGTCGAACAACAGTTGTGCGCACAGGTTACGCTATAGTAATGGTGGTTTTTCTTCTTTTTTTTAATCGATTTTTTTGTTTATCGATGTCAATATATATTATTGCATTTATAGATTACTAGGTAGATTTTGTGCAGGCTACGTTTTTGTACAGTTAAATTTACGTTAGGCTATTTGTAATCTGAGTTGACCTGGTCCTGGAATGTTGGGCATACGTACAAATAAACAGAAACAAATAAAAAAGCAGCTTGCGTTGAAAGTTTCAATCTCACACTTAAACTGGGAACTAGGGAATATTTAGATAGAGCCGAGCTATCTTAAAACAACTTTGGCAGAAGGAAATTGTAAATGAATAGCTTGTGATGAGAAGATTTACTGTGTATTTTGACAAATTCTTGGTGGTAGTTATATTTAGTTCTGATTTATTTAGCGATATGAGAGATGGAAGCTTTCCAATTAATACTATGTGCTTTTACTTTTCCACAATCCACTACAAAAACAATGGGATGTTGAGTTAAATTCTCTTTTGTCCTGAGATGATCCTATGTAAATCATTGTCATTTGTATACAGTGTTTTCATTTAGATATATATACTGTATTTTACTGTACTATTTTCTAATGTATATACTGTTATATCTGTATTTTTTGCTTTGCTTTGTTGTGAATGTATGTTTGTGTGTCTTCGTGTGTCCAGGGACTGCAGATGGACATTAGTTCTGAGAGCTATAATCTGGTACTAGGCATAT
>JAVQKC010155713.1:0-26468 GCA_036025475.1 Philypnodon macrostomus
TCATTATAATTAAGCCATACATTCTATAAAACTATGATGTAGTTACCTTCATTGAGTTCCACCTTTCAAAAGTCTTGTGTCTTGAGTGAAATCTGGCGTGTGTTTTGTCCATACCCATATGTTATCAAATAACACGTACGCTCGTGTTTGGATTGTCGTGCGCTCGTATTAATAACTCGAGGCCTCGTATTATTTATTTATTTTTTTATGTCCTCTCCCGGGCTCCGTAGTTTTTTGAGCAATAGTGCGTTTTCTGTAACATGGTAACTCAGCTCATAGACTGTGACGGACAGATCAACATAATGTCCTCCATATTGTGTGTCTTTCAGTCACACATTTGGGGCATGTTTTTAACCAAACTAATACAACATGAAAGAGATGGCAAGAGTCCTTGGCTGGTCTCCATCCTGGTCCCACTGTAGCCCGCAGACCAAGCGCTGCCTTTTACATAAATGTAGCCTCCAATCATTCAAAGCCCTCATGAGATTCTGCTATTTCAAAGCCAGTTTTATAATCTTTCACAGAGAGACTAGACTTTAGCCAGTGGCATCAGTGAAGTGGACAAGCTCTGAATCAGCAAGAAGAGTGCATCAAGACAAATATTACATAAACAAGCTCTTTATGGTGGATAACAGAAATGTGCTTCCAAAGGTTGAAAAACTACTTAAAGGGAATTTATACTTACTATAATATCTTTGCGAAACTCTGGGCTCATGCCATTATGTCTCCTTGCCAAAACTATACCTGGAGTTGAAGTTTGTTTCATTTACACATTTTAGTAATCCTGTATGCTGAGGAACGAGGGCCTTAAAGAGACCTGCACCTGTAAGCTTTTTCAGCAGAGGGAAGGCAACAGCACAAAAAAAGACATATGATGTAATGTGTATATCTTGAGGTAAAAAAGGCTGATGAATGCCCCCTTTAAAACAGTGTGAAGAACCTTTGTGCTTATGCTGTTGCTGTGTATTTGCCTGCAGACAGACCTGTTATTGATTTAATAAGTGACTAAAATCCAGGAGTAATGAGCATGCGAAGTGAGAGGCATGAGATCAGAGACAGGCCACAGACGGGATGGTGGCATTATGAAGCGTGGCAATAATACACACGGGTCAGAAGAGCTCACATGACCACTGTGTCTGAACGTCTGTCTGTATCACAATGGAACACAGAACGGACTCAAATGCAACGACTCAAAAGTAAGTCTGTAGAAGTTTAACCGGGCAGAGGTATCCAGGCAATCTCAAGGTCAAAAATGACAAACAATGGTCAAAAGCGCTGTCATCCACAAAAGGCTAGAAAATGGGATGGACCGCTGCCACTGGGGTACAAGACAATCTGGCAGAGAACAACGGGAATGAGCGGAGTATATACACACAAGGAGGGGGGGAGACAACAGGACACAGGTGAGAATAATTAGTGTGGGGCAGGCAATCACACAGGTGGGACAAAGACCAGTAAGTAAAGTGACCTGAAACGAGACATAAGGTGTGTAACAAAATAAAATCTAACAGCATGACCTCATGAGCTGGGCGTCACAGTCTGCTCTTTTGTTGCTCTGTGGGTGGACACACGTGCTTGAAGTCATGAACACGGGGTTATGTCCTCAAAAGAATGTGGCTGTTGAAATTCTTTGATAAATACTCTCATGAACACACAGACCAGGTCAAGACTCAAATTTGCAACTCCAGAAAAAAATATGAAGACTACTTTTATACTGTAGGCCCGCTCTATGGGCCTAAGGTGGGGAATACCCTGGACAGTGGCTGCTGTTAGATGAAGGGCAGATACTTTGACATACACTGGCAGACAACCAGTTGCTTTGACATTCATTTACTACATTTGGTTAAAGCAGGTGTAATATAGCCCCGAATTGCCTTGGCGCTCACATATCTCTAGTCATAACAAACTATTGCATATTTGCACAGTGCCAGCAACAAAGTATTTTTCTGTGTTTTTAATCGGACTTGAAACCACGACTAAGTCAACAATCTGAATCAACTACAGCGGATTGACACATAACGGCTAAATATTTCAACAGACTTTATTTTATTATTCAAACTGAGTCAAATGGCTTCAGGCGATAAATAAGAATCCCACTGACAAACAGCAAGAGGATTAATGCTGAGAATATTTTAGCTGTAAATGTAAAAAACAGTGGGTCATGAACTGGCTCTGATCAAGCATGTCCTCAGTGCTCCTAGGTATTCCCATTAGTGGAGCTTGTGATCTTGTTTTGAAGACGTTTCTGAATCATTTGAACTATCGGTAACCCCAAACACACAGTCATATCACGGACATGCAGAGGCCTCCCTGAACCTAAACAGCGGGATGGTCTGTAACTACCATCATGTCTTCAAATGTAACACCAAACTGCAGCCTAAGCACATATTGGTTTGGGCTGGTTTTGCAACATTTTGACAGTGTGGACACCTCAACTGTGGAGGGCAGCAACCAATTTTCTCACAAACAACCCAATTCAATGATAACACATTATTCTCTTGTTCACATACAGAAGAAGACACACAAGATTATAGCATCCAGACATGAATTTGATGAACCAATGGGTCACACAAAGCTCTCAATATTCAGAATACCAAAGCACCTCCTTTGGTGACTCCTTGTGGCTGGAGTTAGTATCTTTGAGTGAGTTTTGCATTTGACACATAACAAAAACCTACCAAACCGGTTTTATTATACACGCTACATTGCAACTGGCTTTCAGATTTCTTGTCACACAAATGAGTATAATCAGGGAATAATATAAGGTAATAAAATGTGTTTTTGTCATTGCTCCTCAAGTGCACTTCAGTGACATCTGCAACAATTACAAGCAGTATTGTGCTTTTAGAATGGCAAGAGATTATGTCAGTAAAATATTTAGCATATATTTGTCAAAGGGGCAATGAACAAGAATGGTTTTTCATTTAAAGTCTATTGCTGCATTTGCTGTGATACAACTACTGTATGTATGTACAATATGTCTATGAGGAATTAAGTGATTCAGGTCTAATGGGTGAAGAAAGTTTTAATAGGACAAACAAATGTGTGATGAATAATTGATGACATTAGTTGCACAACACATTAACTGCCAGATGCTGCCTTTTGAAGTGAGGGTCTCAATCAGGAACTGCATAGTCGTGAGATACACTCTTTTCATTTTCCACCTGTTACAGACATTCAGGGGATCACACAATAAACAAACAAATAAACAAGGATGGAAATACGCAAGACACATTTGTTCACAATTACAATGTGACAATGACAAGAACAATCTCTCATTAAAACAGCTCCATATGGTCACTTTTTTAATGTAATGTTCTGCTTAAATTCATGTGTACCATAGACTACTTCTCAATATTTCACTTGTGTCCTTGTTTGGCTCCCTCTTGTGTAACCAAATGGCTGTTCTGATCTCTTCATTCTCTGATAACACATCATTACATAACAAGACCTGCCATAGCTTCACCATTTGAACTGAAACTCTTGGTATAAGGTATTGTGACACACGGTGGTAAAGGTTATGGCTAAAACAATATGGCAGCTGGGAAACAAAATCTAGAGCAAGAACTAGAGCAGGGTGCTTCACCAAGTCACTGTGTAATTAAACAAAGGGTGCTCAGACGTGGACTTACATCTGGAATCATCTAGTTCAGGGGTAAGTGCTTTATCTATCTATGGCAGCAAAGCATTACAGATCAATAAATCACAACAATGCCTACAGCCAAATCCCCCAAATCTTCATCATCTTCATCATTACTGCCCTTTCCCCAAAATGTCATCAAAATGTAACCATTACTTTGTGTGTTATAGTTTAACACACTTATAACAAACCAACAGAAAGAAATGCATATACTTTTTGGCAGGGATCCTAATCTACTTCTCGTTTAAGTTGTTTTTGCTGTGCCATAAGTCTAGCATTAAAATGATTGATTTATTTATTTTTCTCTCTCCCTTCACTTGGAACCCCTATAATCACTCTGTCATCTTTAGTAATTCAATTTTTTTGATGAGGCTAGAGATAAAATGATGGAGGACTCATCCGTCAGATTTTTGTATATATTCTGCCAACTACATCTCCCGCTTTTTACATCAGTTCATTAAAAATCCTGTTCTATTCAATCCTAAAATGCAGCGCAAGTCTCATGACAGCCTTATAGATGCTTTAGCCCAGTTTGCAAAGCACTATGCATGTCTTACCAGTGACTTCATCACAGTGGAGCCAATGGATTACTCCCTTTAACAAAAAATCCCCACCATTTACAACAAAGCAGCCAAGGGAGGAGCACTTAAATACTTGGTTCAGTTTTAAAGCAGCAAAATAAGCCAGATATTCTAAGACAGACAATTTAGCTTTCAAGTAACATATTTATCAGATTATAAAGCCACAACTCTGGTCTAAAGATAAAAAAAAATATGCATTAATGTGGAATATACATTGCTAAACAAGGACAAAACAAGGGTCAAAACCAGCTGCAAAGACTAAACCAGGACTAAATCAAAACTCCAAACTAGGTCTATATATTGGGACAAACCAGGGCTAAAAATGTACCAAAACCTGGATTAAACTGTGCACTCCTCAAATATGACCAACACTTTTTTTAATCCTTGAGGAAAAGCAACTTGGCCAAACGGGATATATTCAAACTGAGCAAATCTTGCCACAAGAGGTAAAACACAGCAGGGGGCGCTGTTTTGCCAGGAGCTCCTCATCTCTTCAAACCTAGAGAGTAAGAGAGCTCACTGCACCTTCACTGGCTTAAATGTTCCGCATTGTAATTATGTGAAGTGGTGGGAAACCTGCTCACCATACACCATCCAAAAGCTCAAAGATCAGCATTTTAAGTATTAAGTAAGTAAAGTATTTTATATTATTTATTTATTTTATTTTTATATTTTCAAGAAGAGATATTTTTTTTTTTTACATTTTTGTAAAATAATGTATAACTTATAATAAAAAATAACTTATAACAGCTGTTTTAACATACTTTCATACTTCTACTTGAGTGTTTTTTAAAATTAAGTAACAATACTTTAATTTATTTGGTAACCCTACCCACCACAGGAAGAGAGAAGATTTGTGGAATATGGATTTTTATGGGATTTTCAACTTTCTTTACAGTGACTAGTAGAGAAGAGTTCTGGAGTAATGCCTGGCAACACGACAACAATTAACTTCACAATTACAGCTTAGTAACCAAATGGCAGTATTAAATCAAATAAATCACTGCTAATCTGACAGTATTAGGTTGCCATGTGAACTTGGCCTCCTCCATTTTCTCAAATTGACAGGAGACATTAGAGCAGAGTGTTATAATTCGGAGCACATGGGCTACAGTGGTCTCAGTCATTATGTAAACTGTAATGGGCTCCCACAGAGTACATGGCAATTACTGCACAATGTCGGCCCTATTCTGAGGCAGCATTTAAGTGACTCAATTATATTTTGGTAAACCCACACTCACACTTGTACCATGGGGTATGTAGCTTGATTTAAGGTAACATTTGGTGCTCTTTGCATTAGTATAGTAACTAGGGGCACCATATACGCTGCATCTGCTGTCTGCTGGGTTCATTTACTACGGATTTAGGCCTAAAGCACTTGTCAGAGCTGAGTGTATGAAACAGAGCAGATAACCATGAATCTAATTCACACAAAATGCACATAAAATACACTATAAACAGTACATAAAAACTTGCCAGACTAGAGGCAATATTAGGGTCATTGATAACAGCTGATTATTATTTAACATTTCTGCATGTAAAAGAACTACCCTCACTGTCCACTTTATTAGGTTGGAGTTACCTTGTTAGCTCAAATCAGCCCTCACACTGCATCCATCCAATAGACTGTATCTTCTATACATGTTCAAGTCCAAAAAGAGAAGTCATTTAAAAGATTTGAACATGGGTTAATTGTTGGTGCCAGATGGACCATTCTTATTTCAGACATTGATGTACTGGGATTTACATATAGGACAAAACATGATGCAAGTGGACTACAGCAGCCGAAGACCAACTGTCCTGGGACCACTTGCCAGCCAGTGCTTGTATGTAGAATTTTAATGGCATTATTAGGAACATACATTAGATTTGTTTAAAAAAATGCCAATCACAAAGGTGTAACCACACATTCCTCATCTATTGAACACAGGCTGATACATGAAGTGTGGTCTTAAAAATACTATTGGTCTGGACACCAACGCAACCAAAACACAACCAAACCCTGTCTGGCCCATTTCCATGTATAACATTTAAAAGTCTATCTCTCCCGGGAGCAGGGGACCGGGGCCTATACATCAGCTTGATTTAACATGGGCTGATCCGGCTCAGAGCTGTACATCATCAACAATCTTTAAAGGCACTATGCTTTGGCTAAAACACAACTGGGATGAGTTGCTTGTATACATTCGAGACACTAGCATTTTGGAAATTCCTCCCTTGTTATTTATGTATTTAATTGTAGAGTAACTTAAAAGTAGGCCTCTGAGATTATAAATCAGTGGACAGTTTTAGCTTTACTTTCTCTTTTGGGCCACATCCCAAAGGTACTCTCAGGAAAAGGGAAGTGGTTATTTAAACTTCTTGCTTGTGTTTTTCATTAATCGTCTTATGCAGTTGTCGTAAGGTTGCATTGTGGCAAAACAGTTACTTGATCTGATCTCAAAGAGGTTGTGGGTTTGATCCTGGGATGTACAATCTTTCTGAGTGGAGTCTGCTTGCCCTTGACCGTGGTTCTGTGGGTTTTTTTACGGAGTATACTCTGGCTTCCTCCCACCAAAGACATGAAAGTATTCCACTGGTGACTAAATGTAACAGTGAATGGTTCTCTGTTTGTGTATGTCTCTAAGTCAGCCCTGTGACTAACTGGGCATTGCCAATAATACCCTGCCTAAAAGCTCATAGTTGCTGGGCTATAGGTTCCACCAGTTGCCTGCAACCCCTAATACAGAGATACAGAGAAGACAATGGGTGAATGAATGTTATCTTATTGCAATATCCATGAACTTTGACCCCAGCAGTGCCAGATTAGTGTCAGCGGGTCATGAACTCTAACACATGATTATGCAGCTTTGCTTTAAGACCTCACAAAAACACTCAAGAATGTGATACATGAAGGATACAGCAGCATCTGTCAGCTTACAGTGTCCCTGGAATATTGTGATCTCTGATACAAGTATAAAAATATAATATACAGTGGTTATTTACCTTACATTTGTTCATATCAGCCTCAACATCACATGTCCTGGTCCTCAGATAAAGCGTACACAATGTCCCAGATTCAGATCATGTGGTCAACATATGGCACTCCTACTGTCCTATACTTTACTATATTATGTCGATTGCCCCAGGGAGAAGCATTAGTCAAATTTGACTATCATCTGCCGACAGACTAATGTCATTGTAAACATATGTAAAAATGTCACTAGAGTTCATATCCATGGCCACTTTATTAGGTAGGCCCTGCACCCAATAAAAGGGCTGCATTGTGCATCAGCTTCAAGGGTTGACATTTTGTGATTGTAACAACAGTGTTTATGTGAGTTACTTTTAGTCTTTCAATCATCTGAAGTCTGTGTGGACATTTTTACTAGCATCGGGACACTTTTTTCGCCCACAGAAGTGACGCTTACTGGATTTTTTCTTTTTTTGCAACATTTCTTTGTAAAATCTTGCAGAGAAATCCCAACAGACTTCTGACTGACTGGCAATTGTCTAGGGTGTTCTCCACCTCAGGTTCATAGTTATACGAATAATAAAAGAGAATTAAATAAAAAGAAGATATGTATTCAGAAATCTGTATCAGAATATTATTGAAACAATCCATCTCACATAAATGTTTTGGTACTGTTTGAATGAAGTGCTGAGAGAAAAATGAGCATTTAGCACATGCAGCTTCAGCAGTTATTGTTGGGGTCCCAGACACAGACAGACAGATATCCAAACACAGATCCATATAGCACATCACATCTGCCCAGAGGCCTGAATGGGAAAAGTAACAGAGGAGGTGGAGACATATTGATTTCTGTGTCAAATCTTTGAGAGGAAACCCTGGGGGAGGCCTAACATCCGCTTATACCCCCCACCACACACACACATACACACACACCAACTCCACCAGACGAATGAATTAACTGCATTTATGCTTAGGGCTAGAACACACACATCCAATTCATCAGAAAGCACTGATCTGGTATTGAGATGTCTGACGTGAAGGGGTTTTATTGTGTGTGTATTAGATTTGAAGAGTGTGGTAGTATGCCAAACTAACAAGCCCCAATGACTTTGTGAATTAAAAAAAAAGACTCAAGTTATGTTTCAATACATTCACAATGTTAAACTTACAAAAGAAACTAATGATCACAGAATAATAATTTTAAAATATATAAATTTTTTTGTGTCCCCATCAACTGTTTTAAGTTATGTCTTAATTATCTCTCTTATGTTATCAAAAAATGACGACGGTGAAGGTTGTCATTCATCCAGGTAGAGGTCATTCTGAAAGTTGAAAAAGGGCATCTGGACAAGGACAATCAAAACCTTCTCCAGATGCCCTTTTTCAACTTTCAGAACTTATCAAAAAATAACTACATTGTTTGGAATACTAAAATTAATATTTAAATGTATGAAAAACAATGTAAGGATGTCTAGATTATCACGTCTTTTGGTGGACTATCCAAAAATTGCATTACAAATTTGATATCTGCCAATTCATATCTTCACTTTTTATTCCGTTTGAACTCATTCCTAATTTTCACTCTGGCATGTTAAAAAATGAAGTTGGGATGTGTATGGGATTTGTTTTAGCCCTAATCTGACGTGAAAAAGATCCTTCTGGATGTTTCCTTTTGAAATGCATGAATAAGGACGAACTAGTGCCTCCAGCTACACCTTGAAACAAAAACACACACAAACCGAACCTAAAAAGACTTTGGATACCCCATACACACACAGCCCCTTCTTCTTGCTCAGTGGCCCGATTCTTGACTATTTCTGTTTGAGGGATGAGTCAACTGTGCTCACTTTTTAAACACAAAAACCCCCGGTCGTGAATGCACCATTAAGTCACCTGCACTTCTACTGAGTCACTGGATTCTTTATTTATTGTGCTCATTTACACGGTAAGGGCAAAAGGTGACTTGTCTCTCACAGCACTGTAAAATATATTTTGATCTACTTCTGCTTATTCTTATGGGCCTTAAAGTATAGGCGAGTCCGTTAAAGGTGAAAAGTATTAGGGAGGTTCATTACAAAAGACATTTTTTGAAGAAAAGTGTCGCAAACATTCTCTGTAACACCTTTCAATGTTTTTGCAGTGTAAGATGTCAAGGCTATAGCTTTCTTGTGGCATCCAATGGAGAAACTGAAAATATAATCACACAATATGAATCCTTGACCATAACAACAAATCAGCAGATAAAAAACAGTCACAATGTTCTTCTTAAAAATGACCAAAGGCAGGGTATTGTGAAGGATGTGCACTCAAAGATGTAAAAAAAAAATGATAGAATGATTTTGTCTCATTTTAGAAGACTAACTTGAATTGTCTTTGATATATACACCAGTCATTAAAAAGTGCAATGGATGAGCTAAACAGTCACAAGGGGCTGCAATTAATGTACCGGTAATCCCTACTTTTGGCTTCAAAGAAACGGGTGATCACAATCCAATCCCCAAAGTCCTTACCATCACTAAGCCTTCAAATAGACAACATCTGCTCAAAAGAATCTGTTGCGGACTATAACAAGTGCACAGGGAACATGTGGGTGCATGTAGCTGGTTCATCGGCATTATGTTGTTAATGCATATGTCAACAGTTATGACAACACAGCGAGTAAAAAAAAATCTTTGGGGCATCGTAGGTATGTCTTAATAAGGCCCAGGCAAACAGGCTGAGGCAACAGTCCCGCGAATGTTGAAATGACTACATGGACAAGCAGCAACAAATCAGTGCCAATAATGCCTGGAGATATATCAAGAACACTGTGTAAAGCCCCTCCTCTAAAAACCCCATTTGCATTGACTCACCTTCTCATTCATCAAAGTTGGGTCTGCCAAAGATCTGACTTTATCTAAACTAAAGAGTAACTGGTGAAAAAGATCCAGGCAAGGGACAAAGGATCAAAGGCGTTCTGATGCTATGTGAGTTTGAACCAGACACAAAGAATACAAGGTGGTTTAGGTTCATTATCAAGACCATGAACGCAGCATTTTAGTGAACAAACTGCAACACTGAGGTGAAACACTGCAGGTGAATAAAAAAAAAAACACTATTGTGAAGATTGGACATTTTCTTTGTTTTATGCGTCTTACTTACGACTTGCAGAAATCTAGCAAATGTTAGTATTTTAGGGATATGTTTTCATTATTGCATTGCTTCAGAAGCAACTTTTTGAAGGTTAAGGTTAAAGAAGCAAACTGCGATCAAAGTCAAAATACAAAATATAATCAGTGGATAACAAGGACATTTCGCCATAACTTTGACAGTAAAATGCAACTATTGTTTTTGCCAGATATTCTTTATATACTACATTCATAAATAAGCTAGTACAAGCCTAAACAGAATACACTGCCACTGACACTTTGCAAGAGTAAAATATTTCATCCCTCTTTCACCACAACCTGTTTTTGTCTATTTTAACAAACGTTTAATCACTGAGTTAATCACTAAGATTAAACAGTAGCGTAATTGTAAAACTTTAATGTGCACAAAGTGAAATATAGAATTTCCTCCAAGGCTGTGGTCAGGGTAAAGGAGCAGGAGCTGTTTTTGATACAGTCTTGTAGCAAAGGCTGTAGTTGAACCTGTAATGTATCCTCTCCAGACAGAAAATGTCAAACGGATTTCCCTGGCACTGGAAGCTGCCACTTTACCACCGCTGAAATTGGACCCTCCGGCAAGCAGCGGCTGGCTCTGAAGCCTTCACACACTGGAAATGTCACCTGTCATATGCACTTATTGTCTGCTCCTGAGCTGTGCCTGACCCTGCTTTAGATACGTCATGCCCCACGAATGGTATTAGCTGGGGACTCGGAGATACAGGCAAATTGGAACACCCAACGGTATGCTAGTTAAAACCACGGGGGAATATGACAAGTTGTCTATGGGTCATTTATACAACAATGGTGCCATTCCCTTGTGAATTTCAAAGACTCATATATAGGAATTACTGTACTGTAGTCGCTATAGGCCAGTAACCAGAACCAAATCATGCATAAATAATAAGATATGCTCTTTTCATTGATATTGGTCTAATTCTTTTACAGTATGAACAAATCAAGAAGAAAAAGAACAGTATTTGATTTAAGCCTAAATTTCTATTGAAAACACTGAAAAAAACACTTTAATAACTATACATTGCTTGAAGTGATATCTGATTGAATATGATATGCTTCTCTCTCTATATATATAATTTTATTTCAAGCTAAATTTCTTTTTAAAGACTGGATGTAGAGGCTTTGGGGGCCCCCCCTGTAGGACCTTCGCAGACCCCCAGGTGGCCCCGGACCCCAGTTTGGGAATCACTGGTATAGCCCTACTCTATAGAAATGTACATTTTATGCACTTAACCCACAAACTCACGTTACATGTAAAGTAAAGTAAATCAAGTAAAAAAACATTTAATTCAATATATTCCATTGAGGTTATAATCCATATACTGCTATGAATGCACCTAATATATTGAGAGTCTTCCATTTGTCTGTAACACTTCACCTCTGTTACTACATTGAGCAAACAAAGAGAAGAAATAGTAACTGAAAATGGAGCATTATATTGTACTACGTTCGGCTGGACTAAACTGAAATGATTGTTATTATAAATGGACTTTCCAATTAAGTGGTGTGAATTTTCCACCACATTGCACTGGTACAGTTCCAGTCTTTAAAAGAAACAACTGTGGGAGTTCCCTTCAAAGTTACATGTCCATAACGAGACCCAAAGTACAACTGACAGTGCCCACCAAGGACGTCACAAGAGTGCACGGATGAGACACACTTGAATTATTCCTTTTGATAGTCCTGTGAGTTTAAGCGTGCTGCTAGGGCATCTTCAACAACGGAGTCAGGCACTGTCAAAACATGACATGAGGAAAGCAGAGAGATACAGGGAATAAAATGGTGGGGGTGTATTTGAATGTAAAAAATAGAGTTATGCAAGGAAGACTGTGAATAGCAAAGGCACCTACAGCTGCACAATATATCACAAATGTATGGTTCATTTAAATAGAAGCAAACACAACATCCATATTACAATAATGGTCTTCGTCTGTCAGATCAGAGCTTTAATAGTCCTCAGTTTAGCCCTCACAGTTCGAGTTTAGTCTTTTTTAGCGTTGATTTATTCCCAGCTGGATCCTTGTTGAGCCATTGTTTGGTTCTGGTTTTTGTTAAAGTATAATTTGCACCCAGATTATTCGCTCGACTTCAATTTTTGTGGTACCATATATTTAAAAGAGCAATCCGAATTTCCCCAGTCATATTTTTATTATCACAATATTCAACATACTAATATCAGGAATCACATTTTTTCTAATTTTGGGCAGCCCTAAATGTATCCAAATTGACCCCAAAATTGAAACCAGGAAGTACATGTGCTCAAACAGAAATCCCATTTATTATTATCATACAAAGAACACTGGAAGTTGCACAGACGAGAACATCTGGTTTGCAGTACGGACCTGCCCTCTCATAACCCCCTAACCTGTCTTTACTGCACACAGACACTACCCCGGACCTGTTGATTTCCCAGCATGCATTGCTCCACTCCGCATTCCTGACCTCCTTCTGTCACTCTTTCACTTAACACAACCCCCTAGAACGACACTTAAAAACTCCCTTTGAATGCAACACCAAAGCTTGCAACTGGCTAGAAATGTTTTATTGCATCAAAAAGACATGGACAGTCAATCATCTAATCAATATGTCAGCAGGGAATTTAAGCATTGACACTATCCCGGTCAAGTTACTTTCAGGAATGTCAGAAAAGTGTGACTTGACAGAACCATATAAGCTGGCATCCTGCTGAGTTGGGAATTTGGTCAAGCCAAAGGGGGATCAATTACTCAACCTCTTGAGTATAAGCTCAATTTCTTAATCTGGCTGCACCCCACCAGGACTAGTGGGTTGTCCCAGGACACTTGCATCTTTCGGGTCAGTTAGAAGTGTCAATTGCCTTTGATGGATTGTTCAGCTTTACCTACCTGTATTGCAATGACCTACCAGTTCAGTTGTCAACACAAACTCTTCGACAAGGGTAAGGAAAACATTGCAAGATCTTAAGTATACACAAGGTTGCCAAACGGGACAAGACAAGGCCAAAGATTCATAAAGAGCGATGCTGATTGATCGAAGTGAACGCAATGCACCAACATGCCAGAGTATACAACATGAAGACATCTTGAAACTTTGAAAATGTTGCATAAACAGAAACTTTTGTATTTGTTGTTTGGACTATACACCACGGCAAGTGTATTCTGTCACGTACTTCTGTCATAAATAGGACTGACACAACAAATTGTATTCAGATATCTATCAATAATGGTTGTGAATGAAGCATTTGACAAAAAAAACAAACAAAAAAACATACATTCATGAACTTTTGCAGTTGTTCTGTTACTTACTATTTGAAGTGCCAGTGTGCTGCCTTGAGACTTTAGGTGGGCTGATCCTGCTCTTTGGAAGTGTCCCCTCCATATTGTCTCCCTTGTCTTCCTGACTGGAGTCCTGCGTCTCATTCTCACTTTGAGACTTGTCCAGTGGCGCAGCTACTGTCAAAGACTTTTGCCTCAGAGTACCATCACCCCCTGCTCTCATCAGCTTCTCCCCCACACTGAGCACCCTTGATCGAGCTCCCGTTCCTGAGCATTCCTTTCTGGGAGAAGGCAGCTTGGATCCTGCTCCTGATGGGGGTCTGGCCAGCCTGGAGGTTTTAGACATCCTGCCAGTTGGTCCGCAGATCATTAAAACTCTTCAGTCAGTTGCTGTGAGTGTCCCGTGGGTGATCTAAGACTGCTGTTAGGTGAATGACGTCTCCAGCGTGTTGGGACTGGACTACACAGGTAGACTGAGGAAGGGAGGGAGGGAGGGCTCTTTTTGGGAAGTTAAGGATGAGTAAGGTCAGGGGTTAATAGTAGGGCTGCACAATATAATCCATGTTTATTATTGGAAAAACGTGATTATGTATGGCAAATATGCTATGGTCTTCAATCTGACAGAAATCTACTATAAATGTTATCTTGTCTTTAGTTACACTTCTTGGTAGTTCTGGTTTTGGTTTAAGTCCTGGTTTAGCATTTAGCTTTTGATTTACACCCAAATTTGACAAAGTAAATCATCTATTATTTGTTACATGTCTTACAATTTAGGGATTTAGTTGTCAAAAAAGCATATCCCAATATCACCAGTCATATCATTATCACAATACTCAACATACTAATCACATGTTTGTTTCTCCTGGTCGTGGCTTCTTGGTATCATTCTCCGAAGCAAACAGTAGGTGTGCTTTGTAAGGGAGGATAAACCTGTTGGAGTGACAGCACTTACAAAACTTCAATCTCCACAGTCAGCACGGTCCCAGTCCTGAATCCCGTGTTCTCGCTCCATTTCCAAAACCATTATATCCTCTTGTGATCCCTGTAATAATAATCTCGTCAACTTCTCTCCGCTCCGATCTTGTTGCCTGCACGTCCTTTCTTCTTGTGCAGCCCGCGCTACTTTGGCTTCGCTCCTCTGTCCTTGGTGCTCAGTGGGAAACCATGTCGAGTTCAGAATGGAAAAGATATACAAACAGCAAGGGGGGGAATTTCGTCGAAGTCTTTGGAGAGAAATCTTCTTCAGGTGCAGCTGCTCAAACTGATCCAGATGTGCTTTACGTCATTAGAAAATCCTCCTATATCTTCCCTTCGATGTACAAAACCTGCTGTGCCTTGAGTTGAGACCCACATGTGGAGATGTTCAAGCGACTACAAGCTGTGAGGGAGGGCAGCGTGCGCACACCAAAGCCGGGGAGCGTGGTGGAATTTACAGAGAATTAAAGAGGAGAGTGGAGGGAGCAGGCACAAGTGACGCTGGTGTGATCCTCTGCGCCGGAACCATGTGAATTTGGAGAGGCTTAAAACAAGTGATCATCAGAGGCTTTTTGACACTTTGAATTGGGTTTTTATCTTGGTTTAGTTCTCGATGTAGTGCTGATTTCGACCCAGTTTAGTTGAATGTTTTTGATGTGATATTGGCTTGATTTATTTCAGATTTTGACATTGTTTCGTCCTGATGTCTGTCGAGTCCCTGTTTAGATATCTTTTATCATTGGTTTAGTCATGGTATAGTCATTGTTGCAACCATGGTTTAGTCCTGGTTTAGTCACTTTTTGAGTTCTTCAAAATTTTATTTTTCCTTTCAAAACCACTTTTACTTTCAAAAACACTTAAACGAACACAAATTCTAAATCAGCCCTACTACTGATACAGCCTGACTATTGTATCAGCACCAATCCACTAAACTTTGATTGATTAACATTGCAGACAGGTCATATGACACGCTGCCCCATTTTGAGTCTATGAGCCCAGCACGTGCACAATGGGATGGCAAAAGAACATGTGACAAAAACACCCAGGGTAGTCATTGCGTGTGTATACTGATTACACACACAAAATGGATTAGATTCGCCAAAGGATCAACAGTGTCCAGGCAACATGTTAAAAACAATCCCACCAGGACTGGACTCAATAAATAAGACCTCGTTTTAGGAGCTTTGTACTCAGTTTGATTTCAACATTTACTAAACAAGAGCACTAAAAATGAACTACAATATTGGACCAATTCACCCCTCCCGATCTGCAACATTCCTATGTATTTGCAATCATGTTTTATAGATTGGTTTATTCTCAACTTAATGTAGGGTACATATGTGACCTTGTTGTATGTAAGCAGTAAATATCAAAATAAATTCATAGTGTAAAAATGACTCGGATTAAAATATTTGCCATTTGAAGTACTATATAACATATGGACTAAACCAGGTTAAAATCAGGTTACAGCTAGAACTAAACCAAGTCAAAATAGTGGCTAAAACAGGACTAAGCAGTCATTTAATGCGCACATCAAATTTAAGGACAGGACTAAAACAGGAACAAAACTGTCTCTAAAATGACACACAGGTACACAGACCAGTTTGAAGACCACTGGTATAGATATTATCTTTTAATCATATCGCTACATACTACTGTACATGTCTATCAGGTTTAGGATAAATCAGATTGACCTACATACTTCTGTGATGAACTGTTTTCAGACAAAATCTGGAAGGAAATAAGAACCTCATGGGAAACGGCAAGCTGTGAGATGGAGTTTTTCAAACAGGAATGAATATTAGCCTGAGATTAAATATTGGAATTGTGTGAGATTATGGCTCTGCGTCACAGCTTTGATCGCCTTTTGCTGTGTTTACAGGATGGTACAAGTGGCAGATTATGTCGAGTCTAAATAGGGTTGACCAGAAAAAAACAAACAAACTCTAAAGCAGGATTAAAAGCATATCCAAAATCTGAATTTAACAGAACCCATGCAGGGACGTAGAGGCTAAATCCAGTCTAAACCAGGACTGAACAGGGTCTAGACTAGTCAGGTCGTCTTACATACACAAAAATGTTCAATCTGGATTTTGAAACAGAATCATTGAGATGAACTATTTAAAATATAAAGGCATGGTAATATATATTAGAATTGTTTGAGATTATGGCTGTGCTTTTGATTGTTTACAGGATGGTACAAGTGGCATCGAACCTATAGAGTGAGTAAACCAGAACTAAACCAGGTCTTAACTATCATATTATAAGGTCTTATTGACAAAATCAGCGACTAAACTAAGAAAAATGATATTATCTTAAGATTTTGTATTTATTTTTTTGCCATTTGCTGTATTTATATCATAGCACAGTGGCAGATTACGTCAAGTCTAAAATGGGCTGACCACAAAAAAAGGGGGGAAAAAGAAGCCATGTGTATTCTCTCATGGTATGGTTATAGTGTATTTATGTGTGTTTATGTGTGTGTGTGTGTGTTGTGGGACTAAATGAAAGCCCTCTGTGGACTGGATGCCTCCCAGCCTGCTGCAAGCCTCACTGTGCAGGACAAACACAGGCAGAGTCGCTTCAAAGCACTTAAATAACATAGCATTTAGGAGATGGATGTATAATCGGAGTTTCCTAATTAAGCTATGAGACGCATCATGAAGAAGATCTATGAATCAAATAACGAGCCCCTTGTCAACATAAGAGCTAGGCTTGGCACTAATTTGCACTTCAAACTCCGAGCTCACAACAATGTACCACAAATGTTCCAACTTGTCAAAGATGAACATGCAATGCAAGAGCTATTGGCTGTAACGACAAAGGAAGATTAAGTTATATGTTGGATAATATAAGCTTATTACTGTGGTTTAGATTTGAACCATGGCTTTGTCCTGATTTAGTCCTGGTTTAGTCCATGTGTAGACTGGGTGGGGCTTGGTTTAGTCTCTGCTTTAGACCTGGTTTAGACTTGATTTAGTTGTGATTTAGTCCCAGGGGTAGTCATGGTTTAGACCTGGTTGAGTTGTAGTTTAGTCTATAGAAATACTGGGTTTAGAGCTGGTTTAGACCTTCTGAAAGTCCCGATTTAGTAATCAATGTTTAGACTGGTATTAGTACTGGTTTAGTTCCTGGTTTAATCTATGTTTATACTGGGTTTTTGTATTTAGGCTGCTGCCACTTTTGTTGCCGTCTGGAAATATGGGCAGTACAGAAATGCCCACAAACCCTTTACTGTAGTGTATAATGGTATACTATATGCCTTGTATACTGTCCATAGTGGGGGAGGGGCAGGGACGGGAGATAAAAGAGAGTTGGTAGCCAGGGTTGTCTCCTGTGGTATTTCACTAATGAACTGATGTGTTCGTCTCAGGGTATTTTCTACACTAGGGGCACAGAATATAAACAACTCACTTAAAATTCACCATACTAAAGACATATGTGCTTATAGGGTCTAAGGCAGGGGTGTCCAAACTTATCTATGGGCGGCAGTGGTGCAGTGGGTAGGTTCGAGTCCCCGTCCAAGCACACCCAGGGCTCTCTGATAGTGTTGTGGTTGGATTCCCCCACAAAGCTCCAAAACTCATTACATTAGCAGAAAATTGAAATCTTGGTAAACTGGGCCAAAGACTAAATAATGGGTCAAATAGATTTTTTACACCAAATATAATGTAAAGTACATGTATTAGATGATACACAGACATTGATAAATGATGAACCCAGAAACCCAGATACCAATAATGACCCATCCAGTAACCGGTGATTGCCACACGGTTGAGTAGCATTCACACAAAAGCCAAGTGTATGTATGTCCTGTTTTGGGATTTGGGCAGTGGTGGAGGGGGAGGGGTGCCCCCCTCTGTGCTCAGGATTAAGGCTGAGTTTGTTTGAGTTGAGTTTGAGTTTCCAGGCCCTCAGGGGATGGTTGTTTCTTTGCTACATTCCTCTTGTGAAGACAGTGCTCCCTCCCCAAACCCTGTATGACTCACTACTGACTGTAGACTTTACTCAATATCAGACGCTGAATCAGGATCTCAAGTTATGTAGAGCAGTGGGTCTCAGGTTGTGGTGCAGGGATCACTGGTGGCACTCTTGTTACTGTTATAAAGTATGAAGGCCTGGATTAGACGCCGTTTAGTCTGCATTTTGTTTAGTCTTAGTTTATCTTGATATATTTCGATTTTCTTACACCACTAGTTAAGACATGGTTTAGACCTGGTTAAGTCTCTGGTTCAGACTTATTCTGTCCATGTTTAGACCAGGCTTTGACCTAGTTTAGTCATGGTTTGTCTATGCATACTCTGGGTTTGTCCCCGATCTAGTGTGTGGTTTAGACCTGGATTAAGTTTATTTCCAGTTCTTTATATTATAGTAATACTTGGAGCCAGCAGCAGCGTATCTATGTTGATTCATTACCTCTGGAAACACAAGCAGAAGGAAATCTTTTTAATCAACTCAAAAATAGCTTTGAAATGTAGATTACTGAACCAGGCTACAGTAAAACTTACAATAACAATTTCTCAGCCCAGCGAACAATCAATATTTTATCTGAGAGATTTTAGGAGTTCACACAAACATCTGAATCTTTTCATGAAAAAAACAAACAAAAAAAACACCTTGAGCCAGTGTGGCCTTTCTTCTCTGACATTTGTATCAACCTGGCATTTCACCCACAGAATTGCCGCTCACTGGATATTTTTATTTCTTTGGGACCATTCTCATTAAACTGTATAGTGCAAATACATTGTGATGGATTGTATTAATGACAGGTGTTTTTGTGTACATGTTATGGAAATCCATGCAATTTAGTTTGACTTAATTTGTTTGTCAAGTGTGAATCAAGCGAGCATATGGATGATAAGGAAGCCCCCCCTCACCTTTGGGCACCTTCCTGTTCCCTCACCTGTCATGTGATTGTATTGTAAACTTGATATATATAGACCACCAGGCTTACAGTCGGGGGGTTTCATAATTCATCAGTGCTGATATCAACATGGGAATTTCCATAACAAAATCCCTATAAATAAACTGTTTCGGGCACCAAGCACCAAGGCACGTTTAAAGTAACTTAAATCTCCTTTTCCTGGATAAAAATATATAGTCACCACTGCTTTCAGCCAACAGTGACTCAGAAGTCTCTGAGACATAACTGACAGTCACGACCAATTATTAATCCACCACTCGGCTGTTCCTCTGGGGCATGTCACATTATGTGCTTTGAGCTTCGTGAGTTAGAGCTTTTCATGCCTGCCACTCATTCAATAGGCCATTGAAGATAGTGGTCTAGTCAGAGCAGTGTTGTCTGTGTGATTATCTCCAAAACAAACAAGACTTATCACAATGAGCTACAAAGGAAAGCATGTCAGGAAGTGTTACAGTAAAAATCGCAATCTCTCTATACTACATTTCAGAGCACTGGTTCTCAAGCTTCTACCACCCAAGTCAATATTTGGCTTTCTAAATCACATTATGAGCGTAAACTAAGATGAAAAAAGGCAGTGGTATGTAATGCAGAAAAATGCATTCCTAAATAAGGACTGTACAGGTTTAAACAATTAAAAATAGAACTAAACCAGGTCTAAATCAAGTCTAAACCAGGACTAACCCAGGTTTGAATTAGTACTAAACCAAGATTTACCCCAAACTTAACCTAAAAGAAGTACCACTAGAAAGAATCCAAATACAAACAATGATGAATAACTGAATCGCACTGAGGCTTATAAATGAGATTCATCAAGACGTGCCTGAACAATAAAGGCATTTTAACAGAGGTTTTTTGATAATGATAGTTTGATGACCAGTGAAATGGCAAACCAGCAGTTCTTCTATAGGATCTAGTCTGCATATTTCTAGAAAGTACTCAGAGACCGCAAACCCCCGCCAAGGCATCTAATTTCATCAGATCACTCCCAAAATTTCATCAACTGGTCTTTGGTCTTTTTGACCTCCCCTGAAAGTTTCATCTAAATGGGTGCAGTGCCTATTTGAGTAAAGTTGCTAACAGACAGATGCTACTGAAAACATTCAAACATTACCTTCTTGGAGGAGGTAAAGATTGCTGAAGATTGTACCATTAATACAGTTCCTGTCTAGCCACTGGGAAACAGAAGGTAATAAAAGCTTATGCAGACACCTAACCATAAATAAAGTGTGCCTGTGTATTGACAGTTCCCAAACTTTAAGCACAGATTTATAAATTTAATAAAGTCAATAAAAAAGGTTCTACATAAACCAAACAACTCAATTTAATCTGCTTTTATGACAAAACAGAGAGTGCATTGTTTCAGCCATTGTCAAGAAGAATGCTCTGTCCTCTGTCTCTGGGGCCCCCCTGTGGCCTTATGAATCAGTTCTACTCTTCAATATATGAGAGTACTCAAAACAAGTGTTTTCACATATTTTTACCACTAATCATCCACACTGCATTTAGCTTACAGACATTACCTTGTACATGGGGAGACTTCAAGAGGCAACAGACAAACCACCCTCTCAATTCAAACTGATGTAAATAAGTGGAGCACATTCTCTTTATGGCTTATTGATTTGGGTTCAATGGCTGGCTGCAGCCAGAGACAGAGGAAAAAGCAAAGAGATATATAGCTCTGAAATATAGCAGCAGGATTCTGGGTAACATGTGAGTGATTTGTAATGCAGTATGTGGAAGTAATAGTATAAAATAGCAGCCATATGATAGTGAAGTTAAGTAGGAAAGTAGAATATGGCCCAACAATGAATAAAAAACAGTACATAGTTTACAATAATAAAATTGCAGTGCCCAGACGATTCTAACTGCTGTTTCTTTATTTGGCTAAATATTTGGCCCCATACGTCTGCCACAACTGCTATGGCACCAACGGGCACCTTAATCAAACATTGTGTGATTTCTAAGGGTTTTAATATTGTTAACGAGCAATTAAGAGGCCCCACCCCCAATCCATGACAAACATGGGAAGGGTCTATTTGACTTTTTTGATTTGTCTGAATGTTTGTGAAGAATGTTTTAGCCAAATTCGATAAATTTCCCTAAAAACACATTTTTTCAGTCTATAGGGGGCGCTATAGAGGTTACTGGCAGCATATTGGTCAGATGTGTTCAGGGCCGGGGGGTCATTAGGTGTTTCAGGTTTGAGCCTAATCGGGCAAAGTATGTGCATGTTAGAGGCTGTCAAATATACCTGACCTCCCAATTTCAATCTAAAATGGCCGACATTTTGAGTTATTGCATTCACAGGGCAGTAATTTATAAATTAGAAGAATTAGAATTAATCGTAGAAGTACCCAATTAATCGTAGAAGTACCCAAATCAATCCAGGATCTGCGGACCAACGTGATTCCATAATATTGTTGTTTTGCCGATATAATTACTGACCTTTCCTGAAAAATATCATTCAAATACAACATTGAGTTATCCTGCTAATATTGTAATATTTGGCATTTGTAAATGGGTACATCTCCTTCTGTATCAATGAAATGTTAATATTTTTATGATGCAGTGAATTGAGTCAATGTTTTATTTTTGTAACTACTAATATAGCACACGTCTATTCACATGATTACCTGTATAGAATCTGTTTTTATATAGTGACAAATGATATGCTAACATTACCAACATGTAAACAAACATGCCAAGGGACTATTTCACACAATATGAAGCAACGATGATCCAAATCCTTTTTAGCAATACCAATGGCACGCACAGAAAAAAGCCTCTTCCTCCTGCTCACTGAACTCTCATGGTAACGTGGTAATCATACATTTACTCACACTTAAATAGGTACTTTGTCAGCCTTTAAATAAGCAGCATCTTATACCGTTGTTCAGATAAAGACGCTGTGCCATGGTCTTATTTAATTTAATTTTTGACCTTTTACAAGAGAAAATGTCATTTGTGTAAGTTCACTCAGGGGAGGGGAGGTGAATCAGTTGTGTTTCTATTGGGAGTATGCATCCATGCTTGCTACAGACCAGATTTTTATTGCTACTTTTGAGGTCTGAGACTGTAACTCAAAGTGACAAACCCAATAATGCCCATAAATGTACATACTGAAGGTTATACATATCAGTCCCATTCAAGATTATTAAACACTAATCATTGTAAATCATGGTGGAACTATGACAATGATACACTCACTGGCCACCTTATTAGGCAGATCCATTTACCTGCTTGTGAGCTCAAAATGCTAAGCAAATGAAGCATCAAAGCATCAAATGAAATCAATTCAATGGATTTTGTCACGCACATATGGTCAAGAAAAACCACCCGAGTTTCAGACCAAGCATCGAAATGAAAAAGAAAGACGATTGAAGTTTATATTTATATGCAAGTGTGATTGTACCAGTATTTACAGTATATACAGCCATGTCTTTACTGACATTTCTGAACAACAGTTCTGTGGGCAAAAATGCCTTGTTGAGATGTACACGCTTTAGCTCAGATAACATAAACAAACAACTCATTACAGCAAGAGACTATCTTTGAACACACAAAATGACAAAACGTGATGAAGTGGGTGGGCTCCAGCTGCAGAATATCACCCTGGGAGCCACTTTATTAGGTACAATTTAATGAAGTGGCCGTGTTATAAGCCATCAGCTTAGGGGCCTTGGTTTTAAAGTATGACATCACCGTTCTGTTAAAACCAATAATAAATTTCAAAGCTACATTTAATCTCTTTATAACCTGTGTCTGAGAAGGGAAGATGGATTAGCTAAGCCAGCCATGCAAATATATCCACTGATCTTCATTAAAGGGGTATTTTCACTCCTTGATGAGCATCTTTTCTCTGCTTCAGTGCAACACAAATGACGGGCACGCACTGGGATGGGAAATTACAGGGATTTGCAAATGGCAAGTTGTTGGAAGAAGTTTTAAAAAGTCATAGCTTTACAAAGTTATCAAAGAAAATGATGATTGCTGATTTATTATTATTATTATTATTATTATTATTATTATCTTCTTTCACTTATTTCATGTAAGGGTCTCTGGTGACTAGAGTCTATTCCAGCAACTATGGGCTTTGCACTCTGGAAAATGGCCAGTTAGTCACAGGTCTCACTCATAGACAAGCTTTAACTCAGATATTCACTATGGTCCATCCATCCATCCATCCATCTTCTTCCGCTTATCCGAGGCTGGGTCGCGGGGGCAGCACTTTAAGCAGGGAAGCCCAGACTTCCCTCTTCCAAGACACTTCCTCCAGCTCTTCCGGAGGAATCCCGAGGCGTTCCCAGGCCAGCCGAGAGACATAATCCCTACAGCATGTCTTGGGTCTTCCCCGGGGCCTCCTTCCGGTGGGACCTGCCTGAAACACCTCCCAGGGGAGGCGTGAGCCACCTCAACTGACTCCTCTCGGTGTGTAGGAGCAGCGGCTCTACTCCAAGCTCCTCCCGAGTGACTGAGCTCCTCACCCTATCTCTCTTACTATATTTGAAAAGTAAAAATATTGTAGATGGATAAAAAAATTATAAATTATAAACTAATGCTCTATTCAGTTGTGTGACATGAAGGTGTACTGTTAGTGCCTGGTCCAAAGATAAAAGGACTCTTTTAGCTCCACTTCACTCACATTATATACGGCTCAAATGGTCCTCCAGAATAATGAGCTGCGGCCTTTATGGCACACTCCACAGCGATAATATGAGTCAACAGTCCGGGCCCTCAGACAAAAATAGCTCTAGATGAAGGTAATTGTAAAAAATTGCATAAAGAAATGGCCACTGTGTTAGCCCTTTGGAAAGTTACAATTACTAGAATATTAGTGGCATATTCCGGAAAGCAACTAGATTAGACCTTTACTTGAGACATCATTTATGATCTACATGATGGAAATATTATGTTTAGAGTCACCTTAGTGCTTTTGAAATGTGCTTCAATCTTACTAAAACCCACATGTATTTTGAATAATGATGCTAAAATGATAACTGAAGATGGCATAATCATCATCACACTTTAAACCCTCTACAAGCCTGAGATGAATGGTAAATGGTGCTACTTATTCACAGGAAAGTATATTTGATGTAACCTTTGGCTGGCCAAACGCTATCACATCTATATAGAGCCTTTGTTTTGGAGAGCCAATTGATCAAATCTTTCTTTTCAGTTCAACAGACAGAAGCTCTTGTTACCAACACATGGTTTTGATTGGACTTTGCTTTCAGAGGTAGGGGTCAACGGTCAGATTTCAGCCTTCAGCCTTCTCTCTCCCGACCCCTCCAATTTTAACACATTTGAATAGACATAACTATGAAGAACTGGCCTCCTTTAGGTGTGTTTCCTGGGCATTATACAGCCCTCAAAAGGGAATAAATCTAAACAAAAAGCTAAACAATGAACAGGACTAAACTATAACTAAACCAGAACCAAACTAGGACTGAACCAGCGACAGACCAAGGCTAAACAGAGGAATGAAGACTAACTTGGACCGTTATCATTTATTTAGCTCCATAATTTATTTTATTTCTGTCAGATGAAAGACCATAAAAGCTTTTTGTGATATTGCAATATACTGTACAGCTCTAAATGGTGGAGTGAGGGGGGTGTGGACGGGGTGAAACCCTTGAGTCTGATCCTCATTAAGAAGCACAAAGAACTTCAAAGACCAAGTGAACCTCTATCACCCAGGAGCACCCACCGTCCCCATGATATTGAAGTCCAAGATGCTGCAAGGTTCTTCAGAGGGAGGAGAGAGGCTCCGGGGGCTGAGGGGGGGGGACATGAGGTCAGGGGAAAGCTGGAACCAACCACTCGACACCTCAATGATTGGACACTGCTGCGGTCAATGGAAGAGAAGTTGTGGAATATAACAGCATTAGAGCAAAGTTTGGACTGTGGAGACTGTGGATGTACTTTTTGCAGTTAACCAGAGTGACCCGTAGAATATTTTAACAGCTGCTAGATATATCATTTGTGCAGATATGCTTTGATACCTTTGGCATCATAAGGACCTTCTAAAGAGCCTAAGACTGAACAATATAAAAACTAGGTAAAAAAAATTAAGTTGAGTTTGAATCAAGATTAAACCAAGAATCTGTTACATTGAATACCAGAACATTACTGCAAGTTATGTTGTTTTTGCAATGTAGATATTCATGTTTTTACCGCACACCATTGGTCAAAGCACAGCAAACATAGACTGATGAATTCTCTCTGGTTAGATAACAGAAAGCCTAGTACTAGAGCAAAGCATGGGTCACCTTTAGGTCTCATAGAATACCATGGTGTGTGTTCACTGCATGGCCCTTATAAGACAATATTATATTTGTTCAACATGAATAAGTTAGTGAGAACTCCATTTAACTTCAACACCGGTCTGACCACTCTTTGAAGTTGTATCAAGGTCAGCTCTTCCTCACCACATAATCCTGACAGCTGCTCCACTCAAGACACATTTTCATATCATGTTAGGACTCGAAGGCTGAACATCCCAAGGCTAATCTTAAAGGCATGGATGAAACGCACACGTCTTATATCCTGGTGAGTTCACTTTCTATTGGGTTCAACACAAATGTACTGGTAGTGTTTCTTTCCACAAGTATATAACAGTGACCAGTAGATGAGAAGTCACAAATAAAATAGAGAGCACTGGCGAACGTGAAATAACTGGTCTGAAAATCATATTTTCAACAAAATGCCTAAATCTAACATGTACAACTAGGCAATTGTTATCAATATAGCCATATAAAGGGCTTAACCTTACCCTTTCATCACTAGCCCATATACTGTGTTACTTATGCCACAGCTAAAAAAAAACAGCATAGATCTCACTAGTTTATCTCATTGATATTGCTTTTCATTATATCGGCGAAAACAGCGTGTCGCCGATATTATGGAATCACGTCGGTGCGCGTCCGCGTCCGCAGATCCTAGCTGTGAACGCGATAACTCAAAAACGAATTGCCGGATCA
>JAVQKC010155716.1:0-13369 GCA_036025475.1 Philypnodon macrostomus
TCTCTCACAGTGGACATGCACCTACGATGAAAATTTCAGACCCCTTCATGACTTCTAAGTGGGAGAAATAGCAAAATAGCAAGGTGTTCAAATACTTGTTTTCTTCACTGTAGATGACATTGTATTCTCTCACATGGATGAATTCTGTCTTATATGGTTTCACACATTTGTAAGCAGCAGGGCGCTCTTATCCCAACAGTGTATGGTAAAGTAAATGTTAATGAGAATATCAACAGAGCCAAATCTGCTAAATCTGCAATGCATTTTGTCAAAGCTAAAGCTGTAGTCTGAAGGTTTTACTAAAAATGCAATCAAATAAAACAATTAGAATGTCATAATTATTATTTTGACTTCGTCCCTCCCTGGCCTCTACCGCAAACTTTTGTGTGATAGAGATCTGACAGTACTTTTTGAGTGGTGTGGGAGCCCTCACAACTCTGAATGGATGTTGCTGTAGAAGCCAGGGGAGGGACTAAAGCAAAACCCCAAAGCACATCGGTCAAGTTTAAGCAATTTCTTACCTTGGATAACCTCCAGACTACAGCTTTAAGATATTGTTTATTGTATAATTTGAAAATTGTTCTCTGCGTTTGAGGACCCTTCTTTAGATCTACAGGATCTTCTCACAGTGAGCCAACAGTGCTAACCACTTATCATCCATCTTGATTTGGTAGAATCTTTCCCTGTGAGCTTAATGGTTGTGTTCTGTTCTGTCCTTTTGGGTGGATGATGAAGATGGTGAGGCGGGATTATTGAACCGAAAGAGAGAAGCTCAAATAAGGGTTAGACCTGCAGACTCCCACAGAAGACTTACACATATATTATTTGTGCAGTGGCTGAGAATGTGCTCCAGCTGTGTTTACCCTGGACCGTACGAGGAGCTTTAGGTGGTGCAGTCAAGGTTTGCTATGGTCACCAATTCACCAATGTTAAATCCACATTGTATATTTGTTCTGTTTTATAATGTCCAGGGTCAGTTTAGGACATTGGGAGCTTTTGGATCACATCTGCGCATCGGCTATGTCAGCAAGCAACAAGAGACCTACAACAGATTTATGTACTGTGATGATGATTACATATGACACAAATGTAATGGTCGTGAACTTGATTTGATTTTGCAGCTTGGGTGTTTGAGATTTATTTATAATACTTGGGGTTATTATATGAAGCCTACAATAGAAACAGAATGTGGCCAGCCCTGGGTTATTACCAGATTATGTGCCGGGTTTACATTGAAATGCATACGCAAATTAGACACCCCTGTTTAGTATTAAAATAGATAAATGCACCAATCATCACTGAGATAGACAGCAACTAAGAACTGTTGCAGAGTCTACAAACCTGTAAAACCGTTCTCTTTAGGAAGTGACTTGAATGTTTTGGCCACAGTCCAAGAGGCACTGCATATAAATTATTTGAGCGAGTGAAGGGCGCTAAGCTGAACACCTGTGATCTCCAATCCCTCAGCACACCGGCCTGCACAAAGAACAGTCTAAAGCTGATAAAAAAAAAACAGCCCAGGTTCCCAGCATGGTTCTAGGGCTGAGGTTTTTTTTCAGCAATGGTTGGTATGGTTATGACAGTTTGGCCAATTAGGTTTTCGCAGGGTGAAGTCATCAAGCACAATGTCAGTCTAGCATAACTCTGGGAAAGCCTCCAGCCAGTCTCACAGGGTTCGAAGTCTCCTGCTGCTATTGGATAGACTGTCTTTGTCTGCTCCATATGCTCTATACGTTCACACTAGTACGTATAGGAAATGGGAGCCATACTGCATCAACCGCATAATCACTTCTTGGTTTGTGGAAGCAGTGGGTCTTGGTCAGATTTGCTTAGTTTCAGATCAGGATGCTGATAAGTGTGCTTCTATGCACAGATACTCCAAAGCAGACATGTCCAAAGTGTGCAAAGAAATGGTCCAACATTATACAGTATAAACTTAACTCAAAAAGCATCTCTCTTGTAAAAGTGTTTCCTTTGCCTTGAAGATTGCATAAACAATAAAGTTTCAATGCATGCCTATAGCCTGAACACAGTTACCTAATCATAGAGATAGTAAACAAGCAAACACCATGTCCACTAATAATATTGTCTATCGCTGCAGTGTGCGGCATTTTATTAGATTTTTGAAATTATTTTTTCCCCGAATGGCTGGGGAGGGGGGTTTCTTGAGGAGATTTTTTTTTTCTAATCCTTCATCATATGACATCTTGCTTACTGTATATTATATGTACTTGTGTTTTAAATAAGATGCAATTTTGTCACTGTTTGCTCACCTTGCACTTTTGAAGCATTTAAATTGAAAATAAATAAATAATAATAATTGTCCATACAATAATATTGTCCATATTCATATAAAATGTACTTTACAATGATCTATTTCAGTGCACAAAGTCTCTGGAATAATCTGGCCAAGAGCAAATTGCCTTGAACTGGTGAATGCCTTGTCAGAACAGTTTCTCATTAGACTCTCAGAATTACAGAACTACTTATGCAGCATCTGAGAGCGCAGGATAAAGACCCATGGAGAGGCCAGGTGCAACAACCCTTTCACATACAATCAACCTCTATAATGTTTATGCTAAAGGGTTAATGCTAAATTTGGCTTATTGTAAAGATACATTATT
Source organism: Philypnodon macrostomus (assembly GCA_036025475.1). Lineage (NCBI taxonomy): Eukaryota > Metazoa > Chordata > Actinopteri > Gobiiformes > Eleotridae > Philypnodon > Philypnodon macrostomus. The sequence goes on from JAVQKC010155716.1 coordinate 2,625, forward strand.
TAAACATCACTTGTGCTGAAGAGGGCCTAATCATAATGATGCCATATGCTGCTGCTCTCGTTCCACTTGATAGGTTTTATTTAAAGACGGCTGCTTGTTACCTACGTAAATGATGTCAGTTCACATGCTTGGGCAGGATGAGCACATATGGATCTACTTTAACATGCTAATGTGGTCATGTAAGAATAACCTGGGACATAAAGACACACAGTTAGCCCTGTTTGGTTCATTAGAGAGTCATTATATTGAAGGTGACGTGAGGGGGAAGTGACATTTATTTTAGATTAGCGTTATAGAATCACAAGAGTATAAAGTGTGGCCATCTGATGTAGAAACATGTAGGTCATGTGTGATGAAATGAGCTCGCATGCGTGCACTCATGCTCACACATATGGAATGTCTATGCATGAATGCTTTGGCATGCACAACACAGCCAATTTGCTCCTAATTAAAACTGAGTTTGACTGTAATCGTGATTTTGAACTGTTTTATTAAATGTTTCTCAATGTTTGCACACGCTCATTGACATGCCAACACAAATTTATGCCATTTGCTCAGATTTCTGTTTGCGTTTGACATATTTTGACATTTTAACTCTGTGTTACCATGTCTTCATTATATTCTGTTCATTATATTATTATACTCAACCCTAAGAACTACTGACCCCCGCCTAAAGTCCATAGTTTTTGGACATACTTTGGACATACAGTATTAAGTCTCCTCTATGATATGCAACAATAGTACAGTTTTAGACAGCAGAGCCAAAAAGAATCCATACACTGAATTGCCAATGTATTGCGTTAAAGATGTTTTGTGAATAGCGTCGAGGTCAACACACTGCATTTATTTTCACCTGATATTATTTTTATATTAATCTTACATTCCCCGTGCACTTTTTAATACATTTTGCATATCAACAAAAAACGTGTTATCTGAGGCTGACGATGAGATGGCCTCCTTGACCCTGTTTGTTTGAATAAAAAGATCCTTTATCTCCTAGGGTTAAATAAAGGTTAAATTAAAACATGACCAAACCCATTGTCCACCATCACGTAACCTCCTTCCACAGATCTGCATCATGCCTGTGTGCAATCATCCTTTTTGGATCAAATCATAAACGAGCTGATGATGAAAACCCCAAATGAGACCAGAGTATGTCACGTCTTTATCTTTGCTCTATTTTATGTCTTTCTGTCCAAGTTGGGAGAGGGCTGTAGCGTGTACGAGACAAGGAAACGTCCATTCTAATTTCCTGTCTGGGGCCATCCAGTGTCTGTCAGCCCAGTGTCTGTCAGCCCAGTGTCTATCAGCAGATCAGGCTGGATGTGGTGCGGGGTGGATGAAGCCGCAGTCCTCCTATCTGATGTTCTCTTGTTCTGCCTCTTTGTACGTTCATCTTGCAAGGACATGCCGGGAATGACGAGAAGTCATCTTTATGAGGTTTATGTAAACGAATGTCACCCAAAATGTACAAAATATGCTCCAGGCGCCAATGAGAAATGAATGACAAACAGAATTCCAGTTATTGGATATAGATGAGGCTCAAAAAAATAGTGCAACCACAGAGAAAGTAACAAGTACAGCTTTTTATGATCAGGTCGTGCAGTGGAGCAGTGGAGCAGTGGAGGGGGTTCCTTTATAAAACCAGGTCTGAACCTGAACAAAACTGGGTCTAAAATAGCACCAAATCAGGTCTAAATAAGGTCTGGACTAAACCAAGAATAAACAAGGCATAATCTGGAACAAAAAGAGGTCTACATTTGACCAAAACCAGGTCTAAATAAGGACTAAACCAGGACTTAATCTCAAACAGGCCTAAATAATCTAAACTGAGACTAAACGAGGTCTAGACCAGTCAAAATCCAGTTCCAAATCTGACACTGACATTGCCGAAAATGACAGAATATGGTCTTTGTTTCAACATTTGTATAACTTTATTTAAAGACATCCCCCAAAGTCTATACAATTAAAGCCACTACATCAATATTAACTCAGTAAACATTATACCTTTTTAACAGATGAAGTGATGAACATTTTTATTAAGCCTATTGGTAGACTTAGAGATTGCAGCAGGAAAGGCAGGGGACAGGAAAGGGCCCAAAGAGACACAGAGTCAGGCCCACATGTGTCAGGCCCACATGTGTCAGGCCCACGTCAGGCCCACATGTGTCAGCAGCACAGGCTTCATGGCAGCCCTCCATCTGGCCTCACATGACCTCCAGCCCAAAGTACAGCTCTGAGTTTTGACTGGTTAAATATAGGCCTGCTGAATTCTAGACTTTGCTCAATAACTCTGACACTCAAGTTCAGCTAACCCGAAAACATTAACCGTGGTGTGCTTTGATAGGTCTGCAGACAAAATGGTAAGTCCAAAATATATAGAGTTTATTAAATCATTTATATTCTAACATGTATTACAAGGTCTTTTTAATTATGTAAAAACATATTCTGTAGATTTAGATTTCTGAATTATAAAATGTTTTAATAGATATAATTAGATTTGACCTCTTTACAAAGGAAGAGGACTGCCACATATTATTAAATGAGGGTGAATAGAGCTGGCTGCAAGCAGACAGGCCTGTACATTATTATGATTTTCTCTTTAGATAAAAAGCTATATTATATTATTATTATTTTTGCACACTTTTTTTCTTACCATGTACTATTATTGCTACTAGTACTTCATGAGTATCTTAGCGAGTCTAATGGTTCTTCCGATCCAAAGCATTTCATTGCATTTTTTGACCCTGCTGTAATGTGCATATGACAAATAAACTGAAACCTGAACCTATATACATTATATAGATTATTTTATTAAATTAAAAGTTCATTTAAATTTCATTATTTTGTTTTATAATATGTAAAAATATGAAATGACACCTATTCTCCTAGTGCTGTTGTTTGTGTTTGTCTAAAAATGTATGGGAATATGGCATATGTGTATTATTATTGCTGAACTAGGGCAACTCCCAACAGAGCATATGCAAATGAATGAATAATAACCCAAATAAAAAATACATAGGTGTATGCCAACTGATATAACTGCTGCACCAGCTGCCTCAAACGTCACACTGGTTCACAAAATACATGGGAGTAGGAACATGAATTTGATCAATTTAACCATTTGCCTATATTTATGTGAATGTGTATTTCTGTCATGTAGCCTTTGAGAATAAAAAATCTACTGCCTTTGTTTGTGTGTCTTCTGCTCCAAATGGTCGTGAAATAGGTGTGTGTGTAAGATGTTTCTGTACAGGCCTCTTCAGAACAAAACCCAAAACAAAAAGAGAGTCCCAATCACCAGCATGGGGTGCAAAGTGCAGCTGCCCCATTAATGAGATTTTAAACTGGGCCATAATACCCCCTTAAAACGGCCCTACATGGAGAATTATATGCTTCGTGTGTTGATTTATTCGGAGGGGGAGGGGCATATGTGTGTTCCACTGCGTGTGGACAACAAAGCCCGCAGCTAGGTCGACTGTCAAGAATCTGTACCATCATCGGAATGAGCACCCTGTGACTTTGCTCACAACGCCTTCAATTTACCAAAGGACTAAAAATGAACGCAGAAATATTATTCACTAATTAAGACAAACATGGAATCTAAAAATGAACGGTGAAAGAAAGTGCAATACTAGAATAAAATGAGTCGGAACAGTCAGACAAAAGCAGAGTTTATCTGTTGATTGGGCGTCTTTGTGGAGAAGCTGAGAGGATGTGGTTATTTGGGGACTGGATGAGTGTTCCAGCTGAGACAGAAGAGGTGCACTGATAAGAAAGATGAGGAGAAGAGAAAAGCAGACAAAAATAACAACGCACTACTTTGAGGCAGAAGATAACAGTTAATTATCAAATATGAATCTATATTGTCCATACAGAATCTCTTTTAAACTATAACAAATGAAGCAGCTTAAATATGTCTATGCTCACTGGCCACGTTTTAGGTGTGTCTATACTATAGGCCAGACCTGGGCAATGTGCGGCCCGGGGACCACATGCGGCCCTTGACCAGTCTATGTCTGGCCCTCAGAAGGCTTGGTAAAACAATAATCAACACATATTGTAGGAATTGTACTGTATAATACCAAAATCTGAGGATATGTAAAGGTTCACATTTGTGTCATAGCTAAATGAACTAGACTAGCCCTTTTCTGTCTGTGTGTTTATTAACTGGATAGTGAAATTATGTGCGTAGTAGTTTTCATTAGGTAGCTCATCTCCCCAGGTTACCGGCCCTCCACAACAGTCCCCGGGTCCCAATGTGGCCCTGGGAAAATAACAATTGCCCACCCCTGCTAAAGGCTCACACACACACACACACACACACACACAACAACTACCCCTGAATGCATAACATGTCAAACATCGAAGCTAATAATGGGTTAAATCCTGCCACATTGGGGCCAGTTTATTAGGTATCCTACAGTATGGTGGTCAAGTGTATTTTAAAGCTCTGATTTCATGAAAAAAAGTCAAAGTTTGAACATTTGAATGATCCTCTTCCTCTCCTTCCCTTCCCTTGTATCATGGTCTCACAAATCAGAAAGTGTGAGAATTTTAGCAGCCCTTTCACATCCCTAATACAGAATATAGTTCAAGTATCGAAAAAAAAAATGCTAACCATGACCCTAACCATGACCCTAACCATGACTCTGACCCTAACCTTAACCAGTTGATATTCTGACCCTAACTTTAACCTTACACAGTGACAAACATAACACCCTAACCATGACCCTGGCCCAAAACCAACAACTTTAACGTTGATCCTGGAACAACATCATGAACCCGGAAAACATCAGGAACACAGGGAGATCAGATCCACCATATTTCTTATCCCCACCAACATGATAAAAGTGTCTGTGTGTGTCAGAAGTGACTGTGATAAGATCCACTTGCTCTCATTCACAGAAGCCACCAGCTGTGAGCATAAATGTGTGCTCTGCTCTTTCAGTGTCTTTTAACGTGAGACAAGACTGAACTGTATGAGTCCACTGAAACGCCACTTTATCACACACACACACGGAGACGGACAGTTATGCTCCTGTCTGTCTGAAGCCATCTTTTGTATGAGCGATGTATGCTCTTTGTGCAGGAAAATTGAAAAACATTAGCATGATAAAGGCCCGGGCTTGTGCGGCTGCCTCGGCGATCATGTGACGTTCCTGAAGAAGCGCATAGACACTAGCTCATTCACACGCCAAATCCACTGGGTGTGCCAATAATATCAGAGAGGTTGTGTGTGCATTTTGTAGTGGACAGGCAGCATCAATGCACCATTAATAGCTGTTTTTTATTGCTTTATTTATATTATAATATTTTGTGTGAACGTGTAAGGGAAGGGGGCAGGCAGGCATTTGTGAGACTCACTAACTGGTGATTGTGACTGGTCCGAGCTCTGGTTTTTAAGCTCTTATTTCAAAATGGGAGATGTAGAAGGCTTATATTTGGGTTGGACTGTGTTGGTTTAGTCATTTACCCCTGTAGCCCCCCCAGTAGGGAGTCCTAATCATCCAATAAACACTAAAGAATAATATTAATTTAGAATAATGTCATTTTTGTGGCTTAGTGTGACGTGTGCAGAGGAACAAGTTTCATACATAAACAAAGTGCATTCAATAACGCCCCCATGTGGACACAGCGGTCAGTGTATTATTTCATCGCCAACAGTCTTTAAAAAAATGAGGTCACACAATGAAATTTAGAAGAAGATTGTGAAAAATGTTACAAATGAGCAAAAATAGTGTGTTTTCGGTATTGCCTATAATGTATATGGGGTAATACAGAATTGCAAGTCAACAAAGACCTAAGATTTAAAAAAAAAAAAGAACTGGTTAAAAGCATTTACCCACAGACTAATCATTGATATGTTTTGTTAGCATTTACCCTTGCTAAGGTGTTAGGCCTACTGCATAAGGCTGTGGACATAAGCCAGCCAGGGCGTTTCCTTGGCCCAGCTTGTTGAGGCTAAGATGCTAAGATGCTGTCCTCTAGTGACAAATATGAGACTCACAGCTCACATTTAGGGATTCACTGTTTAAAAAAGGTTATGTATGCTGTGAATTATTGTTTGGCCTGGATTATCAGTAAACTACAGTAGAACAAAAAAAATATAATCTGTATGCTTCAAATATTAAATCTAAAGTTGTGCCCTGAAAAATATGAATAGACCATCAACACATATCAAAGAAAAGCAAAAGTAAAAAGCTAATTGTGTATTAGTGTGCAATATTTTTTTATTTCCAATGACCCAGCATTCACTTAATAAGGAAAAACAGCCTTAAAATCAAAGCCATAACTGTTTGGGTCTTTGACGAGAGATAGATGAGAGTAAGGGCCGAGTCACTTCACCTTCCCTCTCCTTCAGCTTGACAGCACGTGAATTAAAGTAAATGATCGTGCTCCACAGGCCACACCCATCTGACCCGCCTCTGGAGTCTGTCTCCCCCATCCTCTCCTAATGTGCTCCCACAGGGGGCCTGGCAGAGAAGCGCGGGAGTATGAGTATTTTCATGAGTGTTATAGTGCTAGTGGACCCATTGTAAAAACTGCAGCTTACAGACTTCTGTCTCTATATTTCCAAATGAATCAATATTAATATGAATAAATCAGAATAGGCATTAGGATCTGATGGATAAACCGTGTACAGTCCAGTGAGTTGCTAACCTGTGAATGACCCATACCCTAATGTTTTTTAGTGTTGAATTAGATTTTGTATTTTTGAATTGGGTCATTCCAATCAGGATTTACAACGGATTATCACTAACCTCAATTAGACTTACCAGAATTACATTTAACTGATTCATGCAAAAAATATTTCGTTCTTCAAAATGAAGATATTTAGTTACGTTTTTTACACGCGTAACTGTTAACTGGTAACTGTTTCTAATACATGCAGTCCAAATATGTGTCGCTAGATGGCACTATTGTTTTGCAAACTGACAGCCGTGCCCAATTAGGCCTTTCATTCCTTCAACAACAGTTCTGCGCACATTACTTATTGTTGAAATTACTTAAAGCCTATTGTAACTGTTTAAAGTAAAATTATTGTGAAATTATAAAATTATATTCATAAACATAGCCTACTGTAAAGTAAAAGTGCTGGACTGCCATACTGCAGTCCATGTACATGAAGAGAAGAAATCCCCCCCAAAAAATAAATAAATAAATAAAAGTCCTACAAATAGTATTTAATCATATTGAAGAGACGGGACCCAAACCCTGTCTGGTGCTAAATGATTTAATCCCAGCAGTCCATGTGTATGAGAGAAGTATCTCTACACGAATAACAGTGAGTATCCTGAGACGTATCAATACATCATGTAGAGCTTGACACAGAGCGATTGTGACTGGGCGATTAGACCTAATGAAATCTTTATAGGCTACACACAGTTGTTGTATTGTCAAATCAATCAGATCAGACAAAAACTACGCTCAAGGCCAAACTCAATGTTGGATAAATTATATATTAAAAGTGTGCATATTTGAGTGAATATATCTGTTTTCATGAAAATGAAATGTACAGTGGCATATATTCAACAGTGAGTTTCACAGAAAATGAATAGCTTTTGTCTTATATATTAACCATCTGTGTTTCCAGCATATACAAATTATTATCACGAAACATTAAAACATAAAACATTAAGCATCTCAGTTCTGGGAAATATATACATTACAGCTGGATTTCATTTTTGTTTCTAAATGAAGGGTTGTCTCTTTTGGTTTTGGAATAATTTCATAAAAGTGAAATTGAAACTGAAAATGTAAAGTGTGAGCTAATAATTACATGATGTGAAATATAGAGACTGGAAATATATGATTTGTGGTGGTGATACTGGACTCACTTCTGGACTATCACGTTTTCCTGGGCTGAATGATACAGATTGTGCAAATATGTAACGGTGTGAACGTGAACATCTGTGCATGGGTCAGTGATGGGGCGTGTGTTTTCTCTGTTTATATCTGTTTGAATGTGCCAGTTTTTACCCTAATACTGAGTTTGAATAAAGGCCAGTTATATGTGTGTAGGTAGACAGTATGTTTGTGTAATGTATTTAAAGACCTCAGTTCAGGGCTGCTGTATCTAAACTATCAGGATTATTATTTTGATTTACTTAAAGTATAGCTCAACTACTATTGGTCAAAGTGGTATCCCACAATTTCTTATTTGATGTTGCTGTAGAAGTCAGGGAATGGACTAAAGTTAAATAATAATTATAATACAGATTACTACTGTACATCATAGAACAAAGTCAGATAGTCAATTTTAAGCAATTTTTAATGTTCAATTAAATGAAAATTCTTATATTAGAAAGCCTCCAGACTACAGCTGTAATACAATGCGCACATAACACCAAGGGCACACCATTAAGTCTGTGAAAACTGATCAAGTTAAATAAATAGAAATGAATGTTTGTCAAATAATCAACTGTACGTAGTTTGAACAGTTTTTTGTTCTTCCAAATTTGGTCAGTGCTTGTAGAGATTTTTTGTAAACAATACCAGCCACATAATGTCCTTACCCTGCAGTTCTCGTGCTCCATCAGTCTGTTTTAATGAGAGTAGGATATGCAAGAACCATATTCAAGTTGAAGGAATCAGTCACTGGTGGCAACAGTGCTGATCCATCAAGGATAGCACCTTTTACCCTGAAAATTCTGCCAACTCAGGAGGGCAATTAACACCTCGGCCACACTGGTCAGAAATGAGCTGAAGCTGTGTCCCTGGTGAGTCTCTGAGCCACGCTGCTTTAGTGTGTGTGTGTGTGTGTGTGTGTGTGTGTGTGTGTGTGTGTGTGTGTGTGTGTTTGCATTTGTGTGCTCTACCAGTGTGTGTTCATGTTTATGCTAACAACCTATGAGAGCTGTGCAGGTAAGCTAGTCCGCAAGATAATTATGCACAACCCCGAGAGCACTCACACTGGGGCATTGTGGGTATTTTTGTTTGTTTTGGACATTTCCTCTCTCTTTTTTTCCACAGTCATCCCCATGAATGAAATATCAAATGTACCTCAGTGGCCAGTGCCGACTCTAAAAGAGCATTCATCTGCATATTAGGATTGAAGCTTTGGGGAAATGCAATCACGTCTCCAGAATCCAGACACACGTTTTTTAGAAATTAACATGCACCCTGCCAACCCAAAGGATATCATTCATGAATATTCATTAAGCTTAATGTGGATGTCTGCAGCCAATATCACTGTCCATATATAAAACATTCTTAATATTATTAATTGGCCGGGGTCCCAGGACAGCAGTAACTTTCATCTTATAAACATTTGACGTGTTCCATTCAAATCCTATAGCTGAACTCTGAATACTAAAATGTCTGACCTTTGATCAAGGCAATTAACCTGCTCTATCAATTATCAAATGAAGCATAAGACAGCACGCTCACATCCACTTACTGAATAAAGATTCCAGCTTGACCAATTCTGCCTAAATTCCCTCTCTAGGGCTAAGTGCATGATAAAACATACAAATCAGACCACAACTATAGTGCCTTTATTGAATTGCAAAAGAGTTGACTTTGTTCTTTATCTTTTATTAGGGCCCCAAGAGCAACAAAAAGTGAGCTGAAGACCATTTCAAAAATATTTCCTGAACACAAACTGTGTCAAATCCAGACGAGAATGGTAAGTTACATTTACTCGAGTAACTTTCTGAATACAGTTAATTACTTTTAGGGATTTGATTTTGATTCATTTTACTTTTTGCTCTTTTTTCTTCTCTTAGTAGGGAATAGGAACGTTTGCATTGTCCACAAATGATAATTTAATGAGTAATATTATTTTGAAAGATACAATACTCTTACTCAATCAACGTCTGCTAGAATCTGACTTTGTTCAGAGCTGCATCTCTTTTGTTTATCCAGGCTTTTTAAACACGGGAATGTGCCACTGCTGCACTTGCCGTCCGTCACAGATCTCTTGCCGGGCTGGACGACTGAGCAACCCGAGCCTCACTCAGACAAACACATGCTACTTCAAAAATAACAATGCACTCCTTTAGGACAGGCATAGGGCAGTCAGTGTGGTGGGATAACATTACAGAGAGCTTGGTGAATGAACAGCCATAAAACAAAATACATTATGCAAAAGATCAGCAACTTGATCAATGCATCAGTTCATATTTATAGTGTCATCAAATAAAGTAACGTTGTCTGATGGTTGGCAGTGCAAGGGCTTTATTGTCCTTAGTGCATCTTCAGAATGCGCCCTAATGCTGGTACACCACTGGGCCGTATTTAGAAGACAATTCAAGGATTAAATATAGCAGCAAAGCACAGGCTGCCAGCTACTGTCTGACAACTGCAGAGATATTCCTTTCAGTCACTGGCTTCAATGCCCACTGTGACAATCCAGATAATGTACAGTCACTGGTCACTTTATTAAATTGGGCCTGCCTCATGCATGCAGACTTCAGTTGTAACTACTGTTGCTTTTTTAATCAAACCAATGAACTCCGAAAATCAACAAAACATTTTTATCCTCCACTCACTGGATATTTTCTCTTTTTAGGTGATTCTCAGTAAACTATAGAGTTGGTGTCCCAGTATATCAGTAGTTTTTGATATACTCCATCACTCAGATCACCTTCCAGTTCCTATTCTGATGCTTGTTTTAATCTTTGGCAAGTTATTAGTAATCTGGATCAATTGAGCAAGTACACCATATAGTGTGACAGGTGAATGTATATTTTTATTTTTATTTTTATTTTTATTTTTATTTTTATTTTTATTTTTATTTT
>JAVQKC010155729.1:0-12052 GCA_036025475.1 Philypnodon macrostomus
TATGTAATATTCATATGTAATATGTATATGTAATATTCATATGTAATATTTATATGTAATATTCATATGTAATATGTATATGTAATATTCATATGTGATATTCATATGTAATATTCATATGTAATATGTATATGTAATATTCATATGTAATATTCATATGTAATATTTATATATACTCTCTGCGGTAACCAGACACAAAAGTGAAACAGGAAATGCAGCCAGTGACTGTCCGTGTGTGCCTGCCCCACACACACTGCTCCGAGTCGCTCCAAGTCGTGCTCGAGTCAGTGAGGGACAGAAGCGGAGGTCGATGGAAAGGACAGGGACGGACTACAGCTGATCAGACCAGTCAACTCCATGGTTCTGGAGACGTTCTGGAGACGTTCTGGAGACATTCTGGAGACATTCTGGAGACGTTCTGGAGACGTTCTGGAGACATTCTGGAGACGTTCTGGAGACATTCTGGAGACATTCTGGAGTTGTTCTGGAGATGTTCTGGAGATGTTCTGGAGACGTTCTGGAGATGTTCTGGAGATGTTCTGGAGATGTTCTGGAGACATTCTGGAGATGTTCTGGAGACGTTCTGGAGACGTTCTGGGGACGTTCTGGAGACGTTCTGGAGACATTCTGGAGACGTTCTGGAGACGTTCTAGAGACGTTCTGGAGACGTTCTGGAGACGTTCAGGAGACTTGACAGATCCAGTGTAAATTAGGGGTCAGTCACTGGCCTGACACAGAGACATGTGTATGTACAACTTTTAATGGCTAAAACATATTCACCAATAGAAAATGTATGACCACAGCGTCACCTTTGGCATACCTCACACTACATAAGCCAGTGTTACTCCTGAACCCTGGTGGGGGTTGTACTAAAGGTCAGACAGGTTGAAAGCACTCATCTGTCACAGACTACAGGCTTCTGTTGATGTCCAAACACACATCACTCACTCGCTCAGACACTAAAGACCAGATAAACCAGTCTGAGACATGGTGCAATCCACAGAGTTTAGAGTAAAAGACTCCTCCCAACACCAAGATCAACACAAGGGATCACAATTCAGTCTTTGTGTCAGTCCCAGGCCTAGATAAATTGAGAAAAAACAGCCTTGTGTCTGAACAACTAAACATCATGATTGGTTGAAACATTGCTTATTTATAAACTAGAATCTATCAGGAATCATGTGAGTGGGCTGATGTTTTATTTCAGAATAATGCTGCTCGTTATTCTGATGCTTCCCGGTTTGTGTGAGACCGTGATAAAGGGTAGAGAAGGTACTGCGCCTTTAAGAAATGTGACTTTTTATTGAGTTCCCAGCTGGTGTTTTTGATGAAGCCCTCTTGAGAAAGCCTTTTGTTGAATGATGAGTTTGGCTGGAGCTGGCGTTTGGCGTCTCGATGACAGACACTCCTGGCACACCCGCCTCAAACCGGTCCAATCATTAAAACCTGAACCTGGTGAGAGGAATGAATGTGTTATGTAAAATACAGAGAACACTTATGCAACAGGACTGGGTGAAAGATGCATCTTCAATCATCTCAACACGCCACATCCAAGCTGGTGTTTTTACGTCTGCTGTAGGGCCCAAGCTGGTGTTTTTACGTATGCTGTAGGGCCCAAGCTGGTGTTTTTACGTCTGCTGTAGGGCCCATTGTACTCAGCCGTTTGGGAGAGTTCATATTGTGTATATCTTATCATTGTTAACGTCTATTTTATGTTTAGACATAATATCCTGGTGACGTGCCCTGTTCGCTCTTATGGAGTGTTTCATCTTTGTCATGTCTGAACCTGATCAGGCCAATATCAGCCGATGGTACAATCCATCTGCTTTCTCTTATCCGGGGCTGGGTCGCGGAGGCAGCAGTCTAAGCAGAGATGCCCAGACCTCCATCTCCCCAGAAACTTCCTCCAGCTCCCATAAGGATAAATAATATCATTAAATTTAATAGACAGTCATGACATGAAGCAATGATCTCAATATTTCTTTCTATAGTTGAACGTACACTCGAACTGTGGACAATATCAAAACAATATTTCTATACAGTTATAAAACGGGAAGGATTCATACATTTGGATAAATCTGACATCGTTTTGCTTTTGAAGATGACCTACAGAAAGAGTCTCTTCTCTGTAACTCTAACTGTGTACATCTCCATTAGCTTGATTTAAAACAATAAATCAGTTTTGGTTGAGTTCATGTTCATTCTTTGTTCTTAAAATAGCCGAGCCAGGCTGGGACATCGCCGTCCGAGGAGCTAATGTTGTTCTTGGCATCTCTAAGACCCTAATAAATCAATGAAAACTATCTACATTTTACGTGCATGTTTTGTGAGTTAGATTCCTCATTGAACAAACCATTATGTAGTGTGGTACATTATAGAGTTCCCATCGAGGTAAAAGACAACATTAAAACCAGGAATTCAATGCAATCTTATCTTTATTACTTTTTTAATGACATACAGTACTTCCACCATTTTGTCTTTTTTGACCCATTTTCAACTAAACGATCTCGTTCACGTTCCCGCCTCCTACTTACACATACCTTCAATATTCTTTACAACATTTCAAAGTCAAAAAGTTGACCAGTCTTCACTTTTACATACGTTTCCATCCATGTTCATCGTCTCCCAAAAGCCCTCAAAACAACATACTTTGTCTTTACACGCTAGTCTTTCACTAAAGCCAAACCATCCCACACAATTGGACGGACTAGTTCTGCTAACGTTCGTAGCTATAACCGCTACTCTGAAAGATGCAACACTGAAAAGAACCGGAATATTCTTAAAAACCAACATGGCTCAGATTGTTAGAAGTCTCTAAACAAAACTTTTGGATGTTACCTGATTTAAGTATTTGTGGGTTTTACATAATTTTTGGGCAGTAATTATGAATATGTCTGCTTACATGTGACATAAAGGAATGTATAAAAATAAGACCTAGCTCCGTCGCTAAACTGTTAGCTCAAGGTTGATGCTAGAAATAATGGGTGACGTGCTCAAACGTGAGGAAGCCGCTAACGTTTAACTGGTTAGCGGTTAGCATTCTTTAGCTAGATTTCCCAACTTTTGAACATTTAGCAAAAGTGTCATCATTGTAACTTAGCTATTTGCTAAATGCTGAAATTGGATGGTTTGGTAGAGAACACTTTCCCCAAATAATCATTAGCATTAGCTTAGCAACAACATAACAGCTTGGCTAGTTAGCCAAAATTCAATGGGCAATGCTAGTGACAAAATTGCTATGCTAATATGCTAATGGGACAGTTGGTTTTATGCATTTCTAACACATGTGAGTGTTTTTTTGAGACTTGGAGATTTTGAAAATGTAGCATTAGGCTAACAATGGCTAAAACGTCCAACCAATCACATCTGAGCATTCGATTCTTTCTTTCACCAACCTTCCCACGCTGGATTTCTGCTTCCTTCTACATGCTAAACAGTGCTGCTACAAAAATGCTAAATATAAAACTGTAAAATGAATCCCACAACTATAACGATCTCTTAAATATAGTGAGTAAACAGGTTTTTCGAACGCAATGCCTCCCCAAAAAAATTCCACCATTTTGTCCCTTCTGAGTCTCTTTGTGGGGACACGCATTCAAAATGGAGGGTAGAAGATAGCTGCCTAAGTGGACAGTAACAAAACACTGTAAAACGCAGACACACATAAATACGTCCCATATTTACACGTCCGTGAACGTCCGTTTGGTTACACCATAGTCTCTTTCCGCTTCCCCAACGAATAAAGAGATTTCTTGTCCTTTTTGGTTTTGTGCGATAATAACGACGCTGTTGATGAAGGCAGGGATCTCCGGGAGGGCGTCGGCGTGATGGGGGCTGAGCACGGAGAGGCGGGGGCGGATTGAGAAGTTGGGGGGATGTCGTTTTCGTCCGATTCTTCCATGTGGACGATGGCGGAGACGGAGGAAGGGCGGCATCTGACGGTGGGGGTGCCCGGGTCCGCGATGGGGTGGTGGGTGGAGATGGCACTGCGTAAACAGTTGAGCCACTGCTGTTTGTGGAAGATATCGTTGACTTGGAGGGTGTGGGACGAGTGCGGCAAGGTCAGGTCCTGAGAGCGAACACGGAAGATGTTCTTAGCTGCAAATAAATATGAAAAATGTAGATTAGTGACATATATTGGGGTATTAAAGAACTGCCGCTCGCTGGATTTTTCATTCTTTTTAGGACTTTTATATGTAAATGGTTGCGTGTAAAAATCCCATTACATCATCTGCTGTGGTCATTTTTGCATTTAGAAGCATTTTAACCGGTATATCTATTAATCTAGTGATCGCTACTTCCAAGCTATTGCCAACTCTAATCTTACCTTTATCTGCGTTACTGAAAGCTCCTCTGAAGGATCCTCCCATCCTCACGTCGCCATCTTGGAGGTCTTCCAAAACCAGGTCTTGAACTGGGATTGGATGTCTGTAGACCTGGAAACACTGACGCTCGTTTCTCGTGACGGGACGAGTCAAAACCAGCATCTCCGTGAACAGAAACACGTGCAACTTCTGCAGGTAATGAAATAAGTCAGTTTTAATTCTCCATGGTAAGAAATATAATGTAATAATTGTAGCGGATTTAGATACTGACCGTCCCACTTTTGCTCCGCAGCTCACCGTGACAGAGCAGGCTTTTGCATTGATCTATCCTGGGATCTTTTTGCCTTTCGTCCAAGTATTCCAGTTTGTCGATGTAGTACTGGCATTCTGATTCTCCTTTCTTCATGTTGATGTCTGAGAGCACGCCTTGGATGACGCTTATCTGGAAAAAACATCGAGTAATGATTAGCTTTGTGCCTAAAGTTTGTAGCAATAGCATCTTTGCAAATCCTCAAAGTGAAAGTGGGAGCTGCTAACTTTTCACTGGTTAGCAACCAGCAGTTTTCCTAGTTGTGGCTAGCATTTATTAGCTACATTTTTAACTTTTAGTATTCTACTGTCTTCATAAAAAGTAATTGGGAGTGGTTTTTCAAAGAAACTAGCTTTAGCGTAGTGGAAATTCAATGGGAAAAGCTAGCGACAGTATTAGCCCACTTGCTAAGTTAGCAAAAAGAAGCTAATGGTAAAATAAACATGTCTGAGAGTTGAATTTTGAAGCTATGTTGGGCTAACAACGCTATAGATTATAAAACATCATTGAACATCCATTCACCAAGAAACGATTAACAATTGTGGTTTAAACGTACTGCTTCTTCGAGACTGGCCGTGTCGGGATGCTCGGGCGGCGTATGTCTGAGGATTTCTTTCAGAAGAAGTGGATATTTGACCAGACGCGACCGGGGGATGTCCAAGAAGCTCCACAGGTCGAGTTTCCGGCTGAACGGGGACTCGAGGCAGCGCTGGAGGAAGTCTTGGACTCTGGGGTCCTGCTTTTTCTGGTCCAGCAAGGCCTTAGCTGCGAGCTGGTTACTGCAGTAGTCCTTGTAGGCGTTTAGTCTGGGCAGCTGTGGCAGGAATGGAACAATAAAATGGGTTAGTTTCATTTTTGGATATAGGTCAAAAGTTTGTCAAACTAAGAACTAAATTATTTAGAAATTAACCTAAACCGGGTCTAAACCAGGACTAAACCGGGTCTAAACTGGGTCTAAACTGGGTTTAAACCGGGTCTAAACCAGGACTAAACCAGAACTAAACTGGGTCTAAACCAGGTCTAAACCGGGTCTAAACCAGGACTAAACGAGGACTAAACTGGGTCTAAACCAGGTACAAACCAGGTCTAAACCGGGTCTAAACCAGGACTAAACTGGGTCTAAACCAGGTCTAAACCGGGTCTAAACCAGGACTAAACTGGGTCTAAACCAGGTATAAACCAGGACTAGGTTTAGTATAACTCACAAACCAGAACTAAATATGTTCTTAAATGGGGGGTAAACCAGTACCAATATAACCAGATCTATAACTAAAAGTACCACAGTTAGTCTATATTGAAGATACCTACCCAGCTAACCACGATTTGCCCGATCTCTCCCACTGTCCCGTCTGCTGCCGTTGCTTTGGAGAGCTGCTCTAAGAGGTCTTCATGCAGAGGGATGTAGGCGTCTAGGTTTCCAAAGATATGGGTCAGCTCCTCTTCAGACATGATGGACAACTTCAGCATTGGGTCATGGTAAGCCTGAGGACAGAGGGAGAGCAGTTAGATTAATAATACAGATCTTGTTAGTGTGTAGAAAACTAGCTGATATCAACTGGTTTAGACCTGGTTTAGACCTGGTTTAGACCTGGTTTAGTCCTGGTTTAGACCTGGTTTAGATCCGGTTCAGACCCGGTTTAGTCCTGGTTTAGACCTGGTTTAGACCTGGTTTAGACCTGGTTTAGACCCGGTTTAGTCCTGGTTTAGACCTGGTTTAGATCCGGTTCAGACCCGGTTTAGTCCTGGTTTAGTTCTGGTTTAGACCTGGTTTAGACCTGGTTTAGTGCTGATTTAGTCCTGGTTTAGTCCTGGTTTAGTCCTGGTTTAAAACAGTTGTCTTAGTAATGAATTACCAGTTTTAGTCCATTGCTTTAGAGCTTGTTAAGTCAAAATTGAAGATTATTACAGTCAAATAAACGTAGAAAGCCAGATATTTTCTAGTCAGGCCAGTCATAATATTGCTTTTAAAGATTGTTATGGTTCAGTGGCCAATTTTAAGCTTTAAAATCAAGCTTGAGTTATTTTTAGCTTCCACTACAAAGTCTAAACTGGAACGAGCAAGAGCAATAACGTGTTTTTATAGCGGTTGGCTCGGCCTGCGCGAGCTGCCAGAGGCTGATTTAGAACGTTTGCTTTATAAGTCCTCCCTTTGCACCAACCTTTCGGGCAAGCTGCAGATCCTCAATCAGGTCATGTTCTCCACGAGACAGCTCAAAGATGGCCTGCAGAAAAAAACAAGCCACTTTAGCATGATGCCTTTGGGAGTACATTCACGTAAGTTAGCGATAGTGCCAAGAGACTGGGGTTAATCCTGGCTTCGAGACGTTTTTTTCGTGCATGTTTTATGGGACTGGCTCAGAGCGCTGACGTGTGCGTGTACTGAAGGAGGTTTGTCAAGTTGATGTGAAGCTAAGAGTGGGGAAAGTGCTAGACTTGCTAATGTGTCTGGTAGATAGTGGCTGTGAGATTTTTCATAGGAGTGGTGCCCTGACTATTCTTTCCATTGAGTAGAACTGACATTGATCATTTCCTTTGGGTCAGTTGAATAAGACCTAGAATGTTCTCTCACCTCTTGTCTCTTGATTTCCTTGGTGGACAGTCTGCCTTTCTGGCGCTGGTCTAGCGTTTCGGACCACAGAGTGCTGTTCCTCCGCTTGGGTGGAGTGGGGGCCGTGGTCTTGCTCGGCTTGTGGGGGGCGGTCGGCGTTTTACCATCGCCCCGAAGTGAGGCCTAAGATAACAGGGTTCAGGTTAGGTCAAGCAAGTCTAGATAATGGCTAATTTTATTCTCACTGGATTTCCATTGGCTCTATATCGTTGGACCAATTGACTATACACAAAAATACGCTAAAATCACTATTAATCAAAATTAAATGTAAAAGGTAAAGTCATTGAATTTCCTAGTTTGGCAAAATGGCAGACATCTCATGTGTTTTGATTGGTGCATAGCTCAATCACCTAGCCTGGCCTAAACTAGCCAAAATCCCACGCAATCTCACCTGGATGGTTTGGCCGAAACGCCGGACGGCCCCATTCTTCGGTGAAATGAGGTTAGCTAGCGACGTCACCCTGCCGAGCGGTCGCACACGTTTGTTACTGGGTTCCTGCGAAGAGACAGAAATGATCATTAGTCAAGGCTTCTCAGACAGAACAAACACACCTCCAAGACCTTAACACTCTCTTGGGACTTCCTTGTGATAAACCGATGTCAGCGATGCATACATCATCGTAATTGGCTCCAGTCTTTGTAATACGAGTGTTGATGCAGACAGACTGGTGGACACTACGGGACAGACAGCCCAACGTTTCAGCTGTTGGGTCCATCATGAGTCGGGGTGGTCAGGGGGTGTAGGTATCCCAAGAATGCTGCAGACTTGCCACCCCCCTCCCGCCTCGAGGAAGCAACTGGCCGGACAGGCACAGGAACAGCTCACACCGTCCAACAGCCAATGTGTCATATGCTCTTAACACCTTCTGTGAGTTCTATCCTGCTCAGACAAGGGCTAATAAAATACTTGGGGTAGGCTCCTGCAACATGACTAGATGAATGGTTTAGTCCGGATATGGTCAGACTTGGTTTAGTCCCTGGTCTATTTCTCATTTTGGCACAATTCAGTCTTCAAAGTGGTACTCGGTGTCAAAGATCTATGGGGACCTACTGTTCTGCACATTACTAGGGCATTATCTGCAATATGTTTTAATTGCCTTTAGATATTTTGTGTTATTCTGAAAATGTATTAAGAAATGCATGCTTGTTGACTCACTGACTGATGTTTTGAATTTCCAGTGGCCTAAGATGGGTGCCCTATGAGCTGTTTTACTGTGGTCTGTCGCGCAGGCTATAATTCAACAGTGCTTGTTGTAAAGCTGTAATGGGGCCGTTTCTGCACTACTTAGCCCCCTCCCACCAGCTACCCTCTTTCTGTTTACTTATCTCAGTGCATTAGGGGGAACTTTTATGGCCCCAACATGTGTGGACAGGTTTTTCTTTGAGCTTCGCCTTGCGTGAGAATGGACTACACCTGGGCTAAGGTAAACCCCCACCTCCCTGCCTCAGCCCGAAGGCTCAAAGAAATGAGAGAAGAGCCTGGCCAAGCTCCAAGAACAACTGAAGTACCGAGAATCAAAGAGGTAATGATTTCAGCACAGGAAGGGTTTTCAAACAGACGCCTGGGAAAGATTTAGATTTTTCTGGTTGTTTTTGAAGCATTTTTCAAGTTTTATCGACGCAATATCCATTAAAAAATGTTTTTGCTAGGTTTTTATCCTCAGACAGCTTATTGCAACTCCTGTTTGGCAAGACGTGTAAACTGATCCTTTAAGACGCACGGGAGAGATTTTTAAGGGCGTTTTTGAAGAAAGAATATTTTTCTGATTTTGTCAATGCATATTTGCTGAGTACATCTTGCTAACTTTTTATGCTATACAAAAATAACTGAGAACTTATTGTTTGTCGAGACGTGAAATGGATCCTTTAAGAAGCCTGGGAACTCATTTTGAGGCTGTGGCCAAATACCATTACTAATGTCAATGCAACTTTATACGTAACAGCAGACAGTAGATTATTTTTTGGTATATTCTCCTGTAACCCATGTGAAACATATTGCAACTAGTGATGAATTGGTCCTTAAATATATATTTGAAATCACAGTGGATTTGGGGTTACTTTTGCAGTGTTGGTATTATGTGATGAATAGGATAAAACTATGCCCAGAAACCCCACTATTCATGTTAGGCTCAAATATACCTTACTCACTGAAAACGAAGACCTCTATAATCCTACATTTCCTCCCGACTCAAACCAAAGAGGATTTTTTTTCTTGACCTCAGCAAAAATCTGGGAAACTGAGCGAGTCTGTTCGAGGCCCTGCAGACACAGCTGTGCAACACATCTCCAAAAAGTCTGTGCTTAGATTGACGCTCTGTGTAAAAACCAGACGTGATGTGGGGCCCTCTACTGACTCCAAGAGGTATAGACATTCCTCAGCTCCAGACAAGAAAAGGTGGATGAAGTTTCCAAAGTCAATATTTTTCCTGTGCAGTGAAAAGCTGCGATAACACGAGCTCAGATGTGGCTTTTTTCTGGACAGACTATTGGAAAGTCTCGGTCTATTCAGGAAACACACCAATCCCGGCTTTGAAGTGGGAACTTTTTAAACTATCCACCAGGGCAATCGCTCACGTTTCAAGGGAGCAGCTCACAAAGTTACAACCTGATTCATGTCTGGACCTTAAAAGCCCCCGTCTCTAATGAATGGGTCAACTATAGGTCAATTTAGTCAAAAAATGATTGTTTAAATTGCAACATTGTGTGAACTTCTCCATTTTGTGACTAACTTACTGTCACTAAAACCACATTTTTGGAAACACACTTCTCACAGAAAAGGAAGTAACTTGAGTCTGGTGTATTTGAGATTGAATTACCATTAGCCCAAATGTAAAACATTGTTGACATAGGCTTTGCTTCATGCAGCTCTGCTTTTGAGATGTTCTACACCCAAGAACTCTGCATAATTAAAGAGAGGAAGACACCAATACACAAAACCACAGGAGGTCAGTTCTGAGATTAACTCGGGGGAAACTGAATGCTAAGTAAATGCTGTCTCGGGTTGGTCGCTATCTTGTGCAAGGAGCTCAAAGTCCATGTTGATAAAACTAGGGCTAGGTGATGATTAGCTCATTGAAACAAATACATGACAATACCTGGTTAACAAGTGATTTAAACTGAGCGACAAATAATTAAGAGAAAACGTAAAAAAATATTGCAATCTCATTTTTGTGTCTTACCTCTGACTCTTTGCTGGCCTGGTTCTGATAGTCTAGCACTTGCAAAGTCCGTTTGATCGGCACCAAGCTTCCCACTTCATCGTAAGCCACCATAGCGTTACGTCCAATATCCTTTTAAAATCCTCTTTGCTTTTTATCCGAAATAATCCAAACGCAATATTTTTCAAAAAACTCAAATGAAGTGAAAAATGCCCTAACCTAACCTAACCACGCTTGTGTGGCTTCCCAGTTGGGACAGGGTTGGCTTGACTTGTGCTGAGCTAAACTAGTTTCTTCTGCTGTGGACTGCTGAAGGGAGGTATTTATAGACGTCCCAAAACAGGAGGGGGGAGTGGGCGGGGACAGACAATTGCGGGACGTCCCACGTAGAGCGGGATGGCCAACGGAGAGGAGACGCATGACTCAAGTCTCAAGAGAGAAGTCTGTGTTTTTTTAATAAAAAATGTTTACAACCAATGTCTGGAGCCCGTGAAGGGTTCGAGGGTTATTGTACAGATGATCTGTGTTCCTGATGAAGCTGATTATTTTGAGCATGTTTCAGGTTTTTTGAGAGTCTTCTGTGGAACTGCACTGAAGTGACGTAAACACTGTACAGACTTCACTTGTTTTGTAGTATTACTAGTAATAGTACTACTTGGTCTATTTCCTGTCGTATGTGGGTTTTGAGTTGGAAGCCTTCAGTTCCAGTGTAGTGACTATGATTAGCATTGTACAGACTTCACTTGTTTTTGAGTTAAAGGTACTGTATGCACCACACTTCATGATGAAACACAGAAGCAAGTCTAATCTAAACGACGTGATCAAGTTAAATCAATAAACAGATGCATTCAATATTCTTGGCTCATAACAGGTCTGTCTCTGGACTTTAGCAGGATTTATTTAGTGACGTGAGTGACATGAGTGACGTGAGTGATGCGAGTGATGTGAGTGACTTTTGTGAAATATACAAACTATTATAAATTCAAATATATCAAACAGCCTGCGATACCGATACTGATCCAATATCACAAAGAAAACACAAAATCTTGATATATTGATATTTTGTCCCACCCCTAAACAACTCCTCTTCATATAGTATAAAATATATGGACAAATACAAATCAATCAAAATGTGTTATAATTACGTTGAATTTAATCATTTCTGTAAAAATGACAGTTTCAGTTCCATTCAGGGCCTCGCCTCGAAACTGAGACCAGGACCTTTACCACGATCTCAGTTTTGACATTTGTAGAAATACATCAAATCAGGTTTTGAATGTTATTATGTCTTTGACTCGATGCAGTAATAGTGACATAATCCTTGCAGCCCTGACGAACTGAAGAGTGATGTCATGTTTGTAATGAGCAGAACACATTCACTCTGTCATCTGACAAACTATGATATAACCAGAGAAGAGTATCTGAGTAGTTTTACATTAGATTCAACAGATGAAACAATGTATTCATTATTATTATTAACTTTCATTTATATAACGCTTTTCAAGATACCCAAAGCACTTTACATATTTTGAATTATTCATTCACTCCACAGTCACACCTGGTGGTGGTAAGCTACTATGTAGCCACAGCTGCCCTGGGGCACACTGACGGAAGCGTGGCTGCCAGTTTGCGCCTACGGCCCCTCCGACCA